>BGNK01000017.1:123419-155919 GCA_003297005.1 Symbiodinium sp. clade A Y106 | reverse complement strand
CCTTACTAGAAGCCTTTGATGGATCCTCTTAAGAATCCCATGGGGCCTAGTTTCAGGGTCTCTATAACGGTTATTGTAAGGCAAGGGTCATACCATAAGGGTTACTTTTAGGGTACCATAAGGCTACTGCAAGGGATCCCATAAAGGAATCCTAAAGCCTCAATCCTAAGCCCTGAAAAGGAGCCCATAAAGGAACCCTGAACCGTGAATCCTAAACCCTTCAAGGAAGCTTGAACCCCAAATCCTAAACCCTTCAAGGAACTCTAAACCCTTAAGTGCCCTAGACCCTCTCAAGAAGCCCTAAACCCTAAAACCTATTCCCTTAAAGGAACGCTAAATCTTAAACCCTGAAGGAACCCTACTTGGAGGTTCATGGGTAGTTATAAGTGGACATATAAGCAGGGTAACTATACTTATAACCCATATTAGGGGACTTATAGCTCCACTTATAACTACCCATGAACCTCCAAGTAGACCCTAAATCCTAGACCTTTGTGGGGTGCATGGACCCGTAAAAGGAACCCTCAACAGAAACCTTTGTCATAGTTGGATAACATCTTACATTCTTATGGGTACTTAAACCCAATAAGGAATAAAGATGTACAAAAGCCCTAAACCCTAAACCCTAAACCCCTAAACCCTAAACCTTTAATCCTATCCCAACCATGAACTAGACACCTGTCGACATCCCACATGCGGTACATGGACTTTTTGGCAAAGCTGTCTTGACACAGCGAGGTCTCGAAGCCGCAAGTCCCAGGTACAGCAGGTTCCTCAAACACCGTTTGCGTTTCTAGGGCTTTTAGGGTTTAGGGCTGAGGGGTTTAAGTATTAAGGTGCTTCAGGGCTTAGGGTTTAGGGCTTAGGGCTTAGCATGCAGCACCTTTGTGGGCTACCCGAGTTTCAAAAAATAGGATCCTAACCATAATATAGGTTATCTAAAAAGGTGGTATATGACCAGGTCTAGGTAGAGCCCTGAATCTTCAAGCCCCAAACTTTAGACTCGAAGACCCTGATGTCCAAAGTCCTAAAAACTAAGCCTTCAATCACTGTGAATCCAAAAGTCCTAGAATCCTAGAACAATCACACCTAAATAACTTAGTTGCAGATGATATCCTGCTTCCGAACTTCTTGCCTCCGCTGCTATCCTGAACACCGAATGCAGCAGCGAGGACGAAAATAGTGCTTTCCGCATCAAGTCTGACTGTTTGAGGGCTGAGGGTTTAAGCTGTGCTGGCTTGTTCAGCGTTTAGGTGTTCAGAGTTCAGTGGTTCTGGCTGTTGCAAACACCACAGTTTCTTTCAGTAAGCCGAAACCCAGACAGGGTTGGTTCAGGATGTAGGCCTGCACCCTTAACTCCTAAACTCAAACCAAAGAAGGGCGAAGGGATCAGCACGATTTCCCAAAGGGTTCTGAGTACCTATATGGGGGATACTTGCCCAAACCATTTTAGTAATTCCTATTATAGATTCCTATTATAGAACCCTACATTCTACTACAAAGGTACTTAAGACCCTTTGGGTTTTGAAGCCGTCTCAGTCAAGCGGAACTTTACATATGCACATAGAACCCCCACGGGTGAAGAGGAGTGTGGGCTAGAACAGCATCGCCCACCCAACCTTTGTTGTGTTCTGTGTCCCCACGTCGTTCCAAAACCATGCAGTGACGCTGGGTGTTTAGAAAGAGCCTGCAGGGAAGCGGCTTAGGGTCCAGGCAATGGCTCTAAACCCTAAACCCTGCCTGAACCCTATAAAGCCAACATTTTGTAAGTGGCTAGCCATCATTTGCACATAAGAGCCCTTAAACAGGTAGGTTCTCTGGGGTCAAAGTACACACCCTAAGCCTGGGAACCTTGTTCATATGGATGATCTTCGGGGCCAGTCCACAATCCTGCTTCCATGGAGACGGTGGTCGACTCTTGTCAATATAGAAGCCTGAATAACTAATTAGATATCATTAACAGCAGTCTTCTTTGGATTTCCTCAATATGTTTATTCTATATTTAATCAGTGTACCCCAAAATCCTGTTCTAATTGTTGCGGCCCGTATGTTAAGCTATTATGTGCTGGTTCATCGACGGAGACTGAAACTGTAGGCCTGAAATTGTGGTTTGCAGTTCCGGGCTCTCAGCTTCCATGTCAAATACTCGGAATACTCACAATCACAATAGTGATAGCAATAATACTTACGAAAGATAATAGCAACAGTAAGAATAATAACAAGAATACCAAGAAGCATAACACTAATGCGTGGAATGATGATAAGAAAATACTAGCAAGAATGTTACATACTAATACTGGTACTAGCAAAAATGATGCTAAGCATAATGCATCGCGGTCATAGTCATATCCCATATCACCATATTAACAATGCCAATCGGAATAAGAGTAATATAACAAGAATAATATAACAAGAATAATAGCAGTGATACCCAGAATAACACTAAACGCCTTAACGATACTACGAATAGTATTAGGCTTCTGGGGTCTCACGGTTTGAGGCTCTGGTTTCGGGGTTTCGAAGACCGCAGAGGGAGGAACGGATTGCAAGGCCTCCTTCAACCGCCAAAATAGTACCGAGCTAGTTTATCAACTTCAGAGAGGATTTACATTAGAAAGAGCAAGTATATCTTTTCTACCCGAACCAATGAATCAAGCCCCAGATCCTAAACCCTACCTGAACTCTAAACTCTAGACTCTAAACCCTTCAACCTAATCCCTGAACCCAAAGCCCTTAATCCCTACTAAACCCCAGACCTTAAACCTAGCCATAAGGTAACCCTGAAAATTACGCTTTAAGGGCCCTAAACGCCGTGGGCAGGGAAATGGGTGACGAGAATCTCCTCCCAACGGTGGTCAGCTTCTCTTGGGCTGTCGACGCCTGCGAAAAGGCCTCCTAATGGGTTCAGTGCTTTTGTGGTTTGGGTGTGGGGTTTACGGTTCCTAAACTCTGAGCCCTAAATCTTGAAAATTCTGCAACTGCGGAAGGTGGAAATACTTTTGCCCAGCTTCTTCTGTTCTGTCGAGTCCGAATCCTTGTCAAGGCTTGTGATCTTGGTTTTGGCAGCTTGGCTTATGCCGTTTCGGTTGAGGGCTCCGGCTGATTTCGCAGGATGTTTTGATGAAGCCTCCTTTGGCTGCCGTTCTTAACTTACCTGCTGCCCAACACCCTCTTCCTTCCATACCATATAGAAGATACAAAGGGGGCTCCCTTGTTTGGCCTAGAGCTCCAAAGACCGTTGTGGATTCTCAAACTAGGGTTTAGGGTCCATAGCTGTTCTGTCCACAGTTCTCTGACCACAGGCCAAGCGCTTTGATGTCGCACCTTGGCAGTAGTTTGCTGGTTCTTGTGGTCATTGACCTTGAGAGCCTCCATGTGGGGTTTTAGAAAACCCTAAACCCTAAACCCTAAACCCCAAAACCCTAAGTGTAGGGCTCAGGGGCTCCAGGATTCGCCGTTCAGGGTTTAGGGCAATGTAGGAACATGATTAAGAAACCTTGGGCATTTATCAGGGTTCCTTAATATGAACCGTACTATTTGGGAGCTAAGGTACATGATTAAGAAACCTTGGGCATTTATCAGGGTTCCTGATATGAACCCTATTATTTTGGGGTTATAGGCCCAGGGTTTCTTAATCCGGTTCCTACATCATCCTTCATCGGCATCAGAAGCACATCTGCCACAAGCGGCATCCTACTCTGGAGCATCCGCGCCTTCACTGTCTTGGTGGTGTCCCAAGTCACATTTTCTCCACTTGTCCTGGCGCATGCGGTGATGGTCGGCCCAACCACTTTTTCATGATCATCATGCTGTGTTTTTGTTTATCCTGTAGTGTGCTTAATCTACGGCCGTGGCTGTCCAGCGAATGCCATCTTGTCTGGCTGTGCCATACTTTTCGGCTGAGGCCAAACAGCTGATGGAACAGCCAGGGCCTTACTGACACCCGCGAGTGCAAGGGAAAACCGTCAGGTATATCCCGAATTATCACTGCCTCAAACGCTGGATCCTCTCTTTCATCACCGCACGGACATTTCATTTTGTCTTCAGCCACAGTCATGAGCCCTCAAAACCCAACAGCCCTAATCCCGGTGGTGCTGCGGCTGTTCTTTTTTTGTCAAACGTCAAACCAGCTATTTACGTTCTCACCCCTTTTGTTCTCATGGCCAGAGCCTACGGGTCTAACCCTGGACCCCAAACGCCTGACCCTGAACCTCAAACACGACACTCCAAAAAAACCGAAACCCCAAACCCCAAACGAAGGAAAACTTCAAAGCCGACAGTCGAAACAGAAGCCAAGAGATCGCACGCTCCTGCATCGGGTTCCCGGCCCTAGCCTGGGGATTCCGGGAACTCTCATTGTTGTTATTGTTGTTTGCAACCGAGAGTTTTAATCCACTTCAGGGACTAGGCTTCAGTATTTGGAGTATACAGCTTTCTTGCAGCAAAAATCATTGCCTACAGCACTTTGGGGTATGGTTCTGAGATTTGGTCCAGCTGAGTTACCCTGGTAAGAGGCTGAAACCCTACATGGGATTCAGAAGAGGTGAAGGTGAGGCTATAACCTATAGTCAACTTGAATTCTGTTAGCGTGTGTTGACTGGAACCACAAACCCCCAACTCTACAATTCCTAAATCCCACTCTACTACTACTACTACTAATCCTAGCTCTGAGGCTCTTGACCCCTTAAATCTCCAGGTGTGACGTGCTGGATGCCGCCTAGGCAGTGCGTGCCAGTGTCAATACCCAAGCTCCCATCCTGATCATCTCTCAACCCTCCCCTGCCTCAAAGGAACCCTTAAATTAAAGGAACCCCAAAGGGCTCCGGTACTTTTCGGACCCAGCACCAGGAGTTCTGAGACCCCATCGAAACACCAGGGCCCTCCGTAAGAGGTTCCGGAACGCCTTACAACCCTAAACTCTATAAACCCTAACCCCTAAACCCTAAACCCTAAGCCCGAAACTAAGCCCTGAACCCGAAACTAAACCCTAAACCCGAAACTAAACCCTAAACCCGAAAGTAAACCTTATAAACCCTGAAAAGGCTTCGTCTCTGAAGACCAAGGTGTAGATGCTTGGGTGTAGACTTCAAGCTTAGCTTGAGCCTCCAGGGTTTGGCTGGGGTGGCGAGGGTTTGATATTCAGGGTTTTGGTTTTTTAGCCAATGTAGGATTTCGGGCGAGGTTTGTGGGCCTGCAGCGTGTTCATGGTCAGCAGCTCCCTAAACCCTAAACCCTAAACCCTAAAGCAAGAGTGTGGGCATTTTTGCATTCACGGTGCAATCGTAGACGCCGTAGACCTGAAGCTTCAATCACAAGTCGCAGCCTAAACCCCTAAACCCTAAACCGGAAACTATACCTTGAACCCCAATGCATAGCTTGTACCCGCAAAATGCCAATCCTAAATACTACAGCCGGCCTCAACCCGAACCCCTACAAACCCCAAAACACAGCAGCGGCAACCCCTTAGATTACGCAGGGCTTCTCGTTATGCTCTGAGGCAGCTATGTAAGGCTGTAGGAACCTCCGAAACCCTACCTGGAGTTCCTCTTGGTGCTGTTTTTTTGGGCTGACCAGAATCAGTTCCCGGAATGGACCTGATACCATTTCCGTGCCATTTAAGAGTGTAAAACATGAATCAGACCTCAACTGCAGAGCATAATTGTAGCTCAATATGAACGGACCTCGTCATAAGCTTTCGAAGTGATTCAGACCTTCTCACCTCACCCCAATCTAAATTGAACCTCCGAGTTCCTCACAACAATAATCCAGAAAGCCGAACAAATTATTCTCGAAGCCAGATCGAAGATACTCCCAAATCCCTCGTAAAATGGTTGCCTGGGCTTGCTGCTGCACCACAAGAGTCGAGGAAGCATTGGCAGAGCCATGTCAGCAATTATGATGGGTCGGGGTTGCATCTTCAGGTGTGTAGATGGTTTCTTTGAAGCACAGGACACCCACACTAAGAATACTTTCACACGCACGTCCATTCGAAATAGACCTTGATCAGATAGCGCTGCAACGTTCGTTGCCCACATGTGCGCGCAGCACATCGACGCGCAAGCCGACTTATGCGGCCCACGAAATCTTCAGATTGCTCGCAAAGAAAGCATGCGGCCGATAAAACTTTCTCGGCGCCAGTCGCCAAAACTTCGCGGATGCGCTCAGACACGTGTTTAAAGTTGTGGAGTGTGGGTTCCATGTGAAACCTCGACTGTTTCAAATCCCGATGAAAGATGCTCGCGAGACAGCAGTATACATGGGAAAAGAGATCAACGGCATCAGCCACAGCTGTGGCCTGCTCCCGGTCCAACCAAACACCACCTTTGTGAATGATTTGAAAGAGGCGCAGAAGCGCCGAAGCTCCATCTTGAAATGCACTGCAGACCAACTGCTTCGTGGCATCGGCAGCAAAATGTGTCTGCAAGGCAATCCCAGTTCGGCCTGAAGCATCACGGAGAATAGGGCCAGTCGTGACTAGCTTCAACAGCCAGCGAAGGAGAACCATCGTGTCGGAGGCCTTCCACCCTCGGCAATGCAACTCATTAACAAACTGTCTACAGATTCTAGAACACTATAACATTACCTAGAGGCTTGTACCCTACCCCTTTTGGGGGTACCTAGTTTTATGTCTAGGATCTGTTATATAGAAAAAGCCTAAAAACGGAATTGTTTCCAGGGGAACGAAAATGAACTGGACGAGAATCCTCCCCAGGGGTACGCAGACCGTCGTGACCAATGGAAGAGGTCTTTTGTAAACTGCTTCAAGTTGGCGGTCTGATGGATTTCATGCTTGCAGCAAAACTCAAAGTCCTCATGCGCGCTGTCGAACAAAGCCTGCACACTCTTCTCCCCATCAGGAAAAATGGCCCATTCTCCCAGACAAACGATTGCGGACGCCAGAAAATGACGTCCTATACCCAGCTTCACTAGGTGCATCAGGTCTGACCTAATGTATCTCTCTGGAGCAGCTGAAAACGGCACAGCTGCAATGCCGGGCGGGTGCTGACTAGACCATGGCCTTGTAGTGTACTGGGTAGCCCGCCATGCTGCTGTTTTTGTGAGGTCTTCCCAGGGAAGCCCTTGTTGGCCTGCTAAACAGTACATACAGACTCCTTTTTGACCCTGCCAACGTGTAAACGAGCGGCTCAACTTGAAAAGCTTAACCAGTGCAGGTGCATCCCCCTTTGCGCCGATCAGCACGGGGTAAAAGGTTGCTCCATCCACTTGCACACCATGATGAAAAAGCTGCTCCATATCTCGCGTCACAGTGTCCATGACAAGATCCCACAGTCTGTTCGTTTTTCCTTTATAAAGATTGTGGGGCAGCACGTAGAGCAGGATGCGCGATAAGTAAGATGACCCCGACCCCGTATGCTGCTGGATCTCTTGAAACATCGTCGAAGTCCATGTGGATGGGTGCGGCTTCAGCTTCTCGAACTTCTTGAAGCTTGAAACGTTAAACACACTTTCCAATGCCACGACTTGGATGGGTGTCTTGCGGTGACCCCTCCCCTCATCATTGAACAGGAAAAAGGGCACGCATCTCTGAAGGTCGTTTGCGTGGTCTTGAAAGACCACGTGCTGGGGCTCCTCGCCCCGATAAGCATCCCAGAACGCTTGAAGGAACCCAGGTGTAGCAGGATGATTCTTTGCAAAGCCGCCCAAAAGAATTTGTGATTTCCTGCAAAGTACATATTCAAACCACTGGCTCGGCCTAATCATGGGCACGGCCAGCAGTCCTCTCATGAAGATATACAGATCAAGTGGAATTGCCAAACCCCAGCCACGGATCAAAGGATGAAGTCTGCTCTCAGCTTTCGGAAGGTTGACGGTCGAGATTTCCCGAAAACATTCTAGCAGCAAAGGAGCCTCTTCCTCAATCGATTTAGCGATCCGCACAATATTCGCAGCTGTGTCCTGAGGGTGCGATGGCTTCGAGTTTGGCTACAGCTAGTGGGTTCGAGGGAAGCAGGATTGGAATTGGTTGAGGGTCTGGTATGGAAAACCCTTACATGGCTGTTTGGAAATAGAAATTTTGGGGTTCGTGCCATCAACAGCTGTGTTGAAAGTTTCGGAGCTTCGGGTCGAAGGAGTTCGTGGCTTCAGGACTGATCATATAGTGGCTTTGTTGCTGGGCTTAATAGGAGGCTCTATAATTCAATCCGGACAAGCACGCACACACACACACACGCGCACACACAAAAAAAACCTAAAGTCACAAGCCCCCTGTAAGCAAAACGAGACCAACCAAAGAACCGAATGTCAGACCCTGGACTAGAAACTAAATTAGAGGCGATTTACATTCCACAGGATTTTCGAAACTTTGACTACAGCAGGCTAGGCACCCCATTCGCGAGAGCCTCCACCAACTTTCTGGCAGCTGGTCCGGGCTTGTATCCTGCGTGGGTGCTGTGACGTGTGACCAAACCTATATAATCAGTGACGGGGATAGTGAACGGCACTGTCTAGTTTCAATTCACGTGGCAATCTCTATGCTCGCATCCCTCCATCTGACGAACGTGAAAAGTGGACAGAACCACCCAAGGATGGCCCATGTTTGCACCCGGCATGCGCTGTCGGCAGCCACTGTGGCCCGGATCAAAATATGCAAGGCCCATCCCCCGCAGTATGCTAGACAGATTGCCTGTAGAAGGTATGATAGCTCTTCGAAGCGAATTAAGACACTTACAAAGTATCAAAGCATCAGCGGGGACCCTGCATTCATAGGCACAAACTCAGCAAGGCTTAGAAAAGCTACCTAGCTAGGCTGCTGCTTCCCAGCTTTCCGAGTTTTCGGAGCCGGGGCAAGCTTTGCCTTCGGAGCGGTTCCCGTGCTAGTCTGTTTTTTCGGGGGCTTGGGGGCAACGGCTTTGGCTCGGGCTTCAAGTGCCATCGATTCCATCGCCCTTGGTTTGCAAAATCGTGACGAACATTGCCAGCACTTCTTTGGAGTGTACGTATATACGTTGGGCTTTTGCAAAGGACACAGCAGCCAAATGCAAAGTCAGGTTGCTTGCGCTTCGCATCCTTGAACATCGCCTTTAGCTGATCCTTCCTAAGAACTCGGTTGAGGGCTTGCCATGTATACCCTATACGATTAACAAAAGTAGCACCTGTAGGATGCTGCTGCTGCTGCTGGTGCTAGTATGACGACGACTGCCCCTACGACTAGGCCGTACTGGCACTAGCACTCTAGCACAGTGGTAGTTGGTTAGTACTGGTACTACTACTATTATTGTCACTACTTCCACTATACTACCACTACTCCTACTACTAGCAGGGGCCGAGCATCATCAGCATCAGCGGGTTTTTCCGGGCTGCAAACCCAGTTTAAATTCAAGTCCAACGTGTAGTTGCATCCGTTGAATTTGTATATGAGGAGCACGGGCCGAGCATCATCTACATCAGCGGGTCTTGTCGGGCCCTCAAACCGGATAGTTGAGTTTCTTGTCTTGGAGTAGAGCAGGACAGGAATCTAAAAGTCGGGAGGTTGCATCCGTTGGACTCGTATATGGCAGGGCAGGGGCAAAGGGCCTCTGCCCACCACCCTCCCCCCNGGCCGGCGACATTATGAGCATCAGCCGGTTCTTTGGGCGGGTCAAGCCATTTTTCCTGTTGGCAGGTCTCAACAGGAAAAACCAAATGGCCAGTGACATTCTCCGAGTTCCTCAAACTTAATGAAGAATATCTCGGCAGGAGGGAGGGGAGGGGAGGGGACTACTACTACTACTACTACCACCACTACCACTACCACTACCACTACCACTACCACTACCACTACTACTACTACTACTGCTACTACGACTCCTACTACTACTACTACTACTAGTACTGCTACTACTACTACTACTACTACCACTACTACTAGTGCTGCTACTACTACTACTACTACTACTACTCCTTCTGCTACTACCACTACTATTGCTGCCACTACGCTGCGGCTGCTACCTGCTGGCGCCACTGCAACTGCTTCGACTCTTTCACGACGGAACTGCTTTAGACAGATTGAAGGGGTTCAACAAGCACCATTTGCAGCTCAAAATCATCGACTGGGAGAAACCCTCCACAGCCCCCTCTGCATAAATGTCATTGATCTTGTCGTGGCACGCATCGAAGGTCTCGACACACTGGCGCAGCTTGCCGATGAGCCTGGGCACCACTTGCAGTAGCAACCAATAAACCTAATAGTATACCGTATAACTTATCAGCCCTGTAAGCCTGAAGCTTTCAGTCAGGAGTACCAACGTGTCCCGGGCGAGCCTATCGATTGAAGGTCAAAACGAAACATAGGGTAGTAGGGATTGTAGGGCTATATATAGTCTAACGGGTTCGGGTTACAGGCCCACATGACCATCGGGGCACTTGCTCTCCAGGCTCGGGCTAGGGCCCGGGGTTATGTTAAGTCAGCATTAAAGTTATGTTAGGGGCCGGCTAAGGATATCCAGACAGGGTCCAGAATCCCGTGACTTGTGTTTTTCCGTAGGCTCAGGGTTGCTGGGTTCGGGTGTCAGTAGGTCAGGGTTCGCTATGGAGCTCTTTTTTGGGGATTATAGAGTTTGGGTCAGGCCCATAGTGGCTGCCATCCACACGGAGGCTCCAGGATCACATGATCATGTTTTAGTGTGGGGTGGGTTAGTTGGGTTGGGGTTGTCTA
The DNA here is from genome assembly GCA_003297005.1 of Symbiodinium sp. clade A Y106. Taxonomy (NCBI): domain Eukaryota; class Dinophyceae; order Suessiales; family Symbiodiniaceae; genus Symbiodinium; species Symbiodinium sp. clade A. The sequence continues at coordinate 145,265 of BGNK01000017.1, read as the reverse complement.
GGTCAGGGCAAATTAAATCATTAACATTATTTCGGGAAAATAGGACTAGGGTTAGGCCAAGGCAGAGGCGATCCACGGCTTGGGGGCTATATAATCTGTTTACCCATGCTAACCAGTTTAGGGAGTCAGAAGGCATGATAGTGGTGATAAACATTAAACTGACCCGAACAAAATTATCCAACATTTCCGGGCAACTTTGTTGTGTTGTCTGCGCGCTCGGCTTCTGGAATGACTTCCAACCTACCCAAAGCCTCTGCAACCTTGGTGGACCTTGCATTGATAGCTTTGACATACGTCTGAACAAGGTCCTGCGGGCGATTCCCTTCGACGTTGGGGAGGCCGGTCTCGTCCTGAATCGGCAGCACCCCACCTGAGCGCTTGGCTTTCGGCGTAGTGACAGTCTGTGGCACGGGTTTACAGATATATAGTGATTATTTGGGATGATTGACCTGATGCAGCGCTTGCTGAACTTCAGTGGCAAGTGTCCAGGGCCTCCAGCGGTGGAGTTCCCGGTGCCGGAGGTCCACTCACCCGTGGACCCGAAATCGATTCCTGAACCCAAGATCACGGCCCCTTGCTCATCCGTTTCTACCTGCTGCTGGTAGTTCACCTCTTCTGTCTGCCTCAAGAGTTCGCTTCTCGTCATACTGGCCGATGTCTGCTTCTCATACCAGTAGGTGACCTTTTTGTTGTTGTAAGTATCGACCTAGCAGTTGAAGGCACTGGCATAGACGCACCCGATAAGCCTACAACCAGACTAACCAAAGACAAGAAGATTGCGAAGCTCTTGCAACAAACACACATCACTTGTCTTGTAGACAGGGCACCCGTTTGAAAGCTGGGTTTTTGTTCCCAAAGGCCACTATCTCGGTCAGCCGTTCCCTTAGTGCAGCAGAAACCCAGATGACCCAGGCAGGTAGGAGCAACTGAAATGTTGTAACTGTACGACAGTGCGATAGCGGCTAGCCAAGTGGCTCCGGCACTTTCATCACGTCCCTCATGTATTCCACTGTATAGAAATCCCCTGTGACCTTCAGCTCCACCTTATCCTCCCTTTCCTTGAGGACCTGCATATCCTTAAGGAATTGGTCCTGTCCGGAAGAACTGGTACATGCAGCCACTTGCAAGAACCGTTGACTTCACTATATTCCAAACAAAGAGTCTCACCTACACAGACTGCCTAGTGGATCCGTCCTTGTCCATATTGTTGTCGATCAAGATCTTAACGAGGGCCTTCCTCTCAGCCCCCCCAGCATCGAACTTCTGGACGATGTGGCTCGGCACAATGTAGGACCCGTTCTGACGAGGCCTCGTCATTCGGCGGAGCTTCTGCTTTGCGGTATTGAACTTGGCCTTGTCCACCTGGCCGTCGTCCTCGTCGTCACTAACTTCGGGCACCGGATCAGGCCCCTTGGCATTCACCCGTGGGACCGGTGGAGGGGCGTTTGATCCAGCGGCCTTGAGCCGCATGATTTCCTGCTGCATCTTTTGCAGCGTCTCGTTGAGTGCACACAGCTGCTCCTTGTCTGACAGTGCGCTTGAGGAGCCGGTGTCTGGGATAGGCTTCGTCGGTGCAGAGACCTTCTCGGCCTTTGTAACACACATTCGGTACCTGTAGTCAAAACCCGATTAACTACCTTGTGGAAATGAAATTAATTAGATACAGTGTTCACACACAGTCAAGTTGCAGACTCTGGCAAGCGCTGTGCACGAGGAGCCGGGGTCTCCACAAAGGCTGTCGTCGGGGATTCGAGGGTCTGTCGGGAAGGCGGGAACAGGTTCAGGGGCCCAGGCTTTTCTGGGGAATCCTGCTCCCCATCCTTAGGTCCTTTGCTGGCACTTAGATCCATGCCCAAAGCCCTCGGCACCAAGGGTGACTCCCCTAGCTCCAGATATGCATCCACTGTTACTGCATGCTTCTGCGGCGTCAAATGCATTGCATGCAAAGCAGCTGCCAAGGAATCATCATCGACATCGACATCGATGGTCTCATCCACATCTGGCAAAGCCTCTTTCATGCGCTTTGTAAGGGGGGGCATTGCAGAGGGGGAAGGCTTTGTAGCACTGGAAGGAGTGCAGGTGCTGTTGCGCTTGTTGTTCTCCACCTCCCTTTTGATTTCTGCTTCCAGGGCCTGAGGGAAACAATCGTGCAGGATGTCAGAGAACAGAAAGAACACATATATATATATATATAGATTCTGAAACTTACAGGGGCCTTTATCTCAGCATCCGAGTCTTCTGCGGGCTCTTGCTTGCAGTGCTGTGCGTCCACAGCAGCAAGTGAGGCTTGCAAGGTCCCAGTGCTCCAAGCCCTGGATGGAAGTGGCATCGGTGCACGATCTGACATGTAGCAGGCCACTGACCCTGCTACTGCTACAGTTTTCACAAGAGAACCGAGGTCGCTACAGAATGACATCAAACCATTGGCAAGACAGCAAAAGGAAGCACAACACTATACATCTTGTTGGGCATCATCACTCACCCGACAAACTGCGGTCATTTTGGAGCCGAGATCTCGTTGCTTTGCATTGCAGAACATCGGACCCTAATTGGACAGCAGTGCAAACCAAATCCGGGTGCAGCGGTTTCTCGCTGCACTGCCCCGAACCGAGGCAACTGCCAAAACCAAACTAATTCGAGGCCCAAGCCACCAAACAGCCGAAGCACAGTCCTACTAGGTTATTTTTGTTCAGGATGATTACTCTGCAGCTGGGTTGATCTCGAAAACCTATCTTGCCACAGGCTGAATGTTCGTGGAGATATAGCCCCGGGCAGACCCAACCCCAGCTGTTGCTCACTATGTAAGGCAATATAAGGCGTGGTTCATAGGGTCATAATATTATAGGGTTCAGGGTTTATAATAGGGTTCGGGGGTCATGGATTTTATGCACTTTTAGCTAGGGTTCTACAGGGTTGAAAATTGGGGTCTTGAAGAGTTTAGAAGTTTATAGGTGTTACGAGGGTTTATGTGGATACCCACCCGGCCCCATCAAATCTTGTAGGTACGTTACATTCAAAAGCCGCTGGGTTAGTGGGGTGGGATGATCTCAACAACCTATATTGTCATAGGTTGAACATTCGTGGCAGTATGACCTAGAACCCCGGACAATAGCTCCCTATGGTCTCCTGCAATACCCACCACACCCGCGAAAAGCCCTCAATCGACCCCTCCTTGCCTTGGACCAGCAGGTGACTACGGAAATTGGGGCGGCAGCTACCGTTTTGGGGACCAACAGGAGGGTACGGGTGGGTACGGGTGTACGGCCATACACTTTGTACGCTTTTTTTGGGCTTTGTACGCCTGTAATCGGCTTTGGTACGGGTGGCCTGGGTACGGGTTGGTTTGGGCTTGCAAGAATTTCGGGCTCCTTATTGGCTTGGCTAGCTCTCGGACACTCGAGCTACGACTGTCTGGCGCCAGACACTCTTTCAGAGCTGCGTGGGCAACACTGCCCGCCACTGCTGGCTGGGGATGCACAGCCGCTTCGATCCTCTCACATACCTAACAGCCTCAACCAGGTGCGCGTCAAGCCACAGATCATTCATAGTCATCGCAGCGAATGCATCCAAGATGTTCACGCCATCCGTGGCCTGCGTTCACTGCACAGACCACCAGACTTTCTGAGAGACAGAGAAGCCGAAGGAAAAACAGTAAGCCAAGCAGCGGGGGGCGGGGACTTTGTCCGAGGGTGAACCAACAATGGCATCGTCTGTATGATCTTGCGAGCATAGCGGAAAGTATAGGTCCTTGTATAGGCATGGTATGGATGAGGAAACTGAATGGACCGGAAACTGGCCAGACACTAAGGCTAAGACTGAGTTCCCTTAAGGCGTTTGTTGCCGGTGAACTTCTTCCCCTTCCTGGTAACAGTTTTTGCTCGGCAGCATCTCATGTCCTCCTTGCGCAGTGCGCCCAGATCTAGGTTCTTGATTGCCCAAGAGGAACTCCAGACACGTGTCCGCTTCGGTGTTGCGCTGTCGTAGTGCTTCATCCAGAATGGGACACTGTAAACCTCAAGTTTCCGAGTGCTGCAACTAATAGTATTCTAGAGTCTATTAGACATGGGACAGAGCTCACCGACAGTGCTGCCAAGCAGCACGCACAACCCCACTCCACATCTCAAGCAGTGCTTCTAACCTGTCATGATGAAAAAGAAGACTCGATCGCGGCTGCTCCACGATGAACGTGGCGCCCACCGCCACTGCTAGTTGAAGCAGAAGGGCAAGCCTGAGCCGAGGCAATTACCCTACCAACAATAGTACGACCCTGGCTTCGGGTTAGGTCATATGTGAAAGTGGGACTGCTTGGACAACCTGGAGACCTGGAGGTCATCAAGTTGGCAAGTTTTACCTTTGCGTAGTCTCCGCCCATCGGTGTGAGGATGCTTCGTCCTGTCGATGATCGTGATACCGTAACCCAGCTGGAGCAGCACATCGCGAAGCTGGCCAGTGACTCGTCTTTACGACAGCGAAGCAGCAACAGAACAGCCGACCTCAATTCCGAGTATTCATCACTCATCGAATCTAGGGAACACCTGCCTTGGTTCATGATTTTCGAACGTAGTGCAGCCATGAAGCACAAATCCTGGAGCTGTGCATAAGTCCATACCTCCCTTTCGAGAACATGAGTAGACCGAATCAGTTGCAGCTGCTCGCATCTGCACAGTGCGAGAAACACGTGCGATTTGTGCTGCACCGGCAAAGTATTCGACAACATCGTAGCTCTCCGAGTCCAAAGATGCATAGGACAACCACGAAGTGAGAAGCACAAGTAGTACGAAAGCCTGGGCTGTTGCTGACACAAATCAATACGGGCTGCTTGTCTTCCTGGTCTTAGCAAGAATCTGAGGCTATGCATCAGCTGGAATGTGCTGCTGCCGAGCTCCTTGGGAGCTCCGAGCTTCATGAGCCGTGCAATAACTGTTTCCATTTCACAGCAGCGAACCATGCTGGTGGACTTTGGGACCCCTAGCTCCTGAACATGAAGCACCTGCAACATTTATCGAGGTTCGGAGGTGGTGGTTTGAAACCCTCAACACATCAGCCCTGCACCAGCATTGCAAGGGATCGAGTCCTGGGGGCTTACCAGTATCTCTTGTGGTTTCGATCCTCACGGCCTACAGAACAGCAACAGCAGCAGCAACCAACAACAACCACAAGAAGAATTACTATCAGCCTATCAGCGGGTTTTTCGGGCCTCAAACCTAGTTAAACTCTGTACATGAGGGTTGGGACTTCTGTAGGCCTAAGCTGGGCTTTTGGGCCTTGGGGATTTCAGAATATGTTAGGGGTTTCATAAACTTTCTTGAGGTTCTGGGAGAAAAGTTTCGGGGTTTCAGGATAAGTTCGGGAGTTCATAACCTACTTGAGGCTCTGGGAGAGAAGGCTTTTGGAGTTTACGAATCTAAAGGGCATTTCCGGTTTCGAAGTGTTTTCGGCTTTGGAGGTCCTGACACTTCAGGTGTAGTAGTTTTACGTGTACTAGTAGTTATAGTGCTAGAAGAATAACTACAATGCATATCCTTCTTATGATGCTTACACTCTTGTTATTGAACTCTTCTTAGTAGTAGTAGTAGTAGTAGTAGTATTAGTAGTAGTAGTAGTAGTAGTAGTAGTATTAGTAGTAGTAGTAGTAGTAGTAGTAGTAGTAGTAGTAGTAGTAGTAATAGTAATAGTACTAGTACTACTAGTAGTAGTACTACTAGTACTACATCATCTACATCAGCGGGTCTTGTCGGGCCCTCAAATCGGATAGTTGAGTTTCCTGTCTTGGAGTAGAGCAGGACAGGAATCTAAATGTGGGGAGGTTGCATCCGTTGGACTCGTATATGGGAGGGCAGGGCTCCCCCTCCTCCCGTCCCTCCCCCTCCGACGGTGATTGGCCGATTCAGCAGCAGCAGCAGCAGCAGGAGTAGTAGTAGTAGTAGTAGCAGTAGTACTAGTACTAGTACTAGTACTACTACTAGTACTACTACTACTACTCCTACTAATACTTGCACTAGCACTAAGTCTAAGTACTAGTAGTAGTACTAGTACCAGTACTACTACTAGTAGTACGAGTACGAGTACGAGTACGAGTACGATCACGAGTACGAGTACGAGTAGCAGTAGCAGTAGCAGTACCAATAGCAGTAGCAGTAGCAGTACCAATAGCAGTAGCAGTAGCAGTAGCAGTACCAGAACCAGTAGTAGTAGTAGTAGTAGTAGTAGTAGTAGTAGTAGTAGTAGTAGTAGTAGTAGTAGTAGAGTAGTAGTAGTAGTAGTAGTAGTAGTTGAAGTAGCAGGCCCGACAAGACCGCAAAACCCAGGCAAGGCGTGGGCGCACTGTCCGAAGCTGCCAGACCGAACTTCACGGCGTGGGCCAGCAGAGGCATCTTGGCCTGGGCGGGTGATCAGTGTGAAATTGCTGTGGCATCATGCAGCTTGGGCAGCCAGGGTTGTCTGGCGCAATGCATTTCTCACGCTGCGAATCAAGCAGGTCTGTTTGCGTCCCAGCTTTTCAGCCAGGTTCCCTGAGTAAGCCCTAGCACACAGTGCCGTGCACAGACACATAGAGAGCTAGACAGCAGCAGCACACGAAGCCAAACTTGGATGCGGTAGTTTGGTAAACACGTGTACAAGCATGCTACGTCGAAGACATTCCATGTGCAATCACACGGTCTCATGCTTCTACCCGGTCACACAGTCCATCATCGGACTGCCACGAATTGGCAACCGGCCACTACTGCAACCAGTGCTGTACTCTCTGATCTCTGCAGCTAGAGGCCATTGGTAACCATAGTAATCACGAGTAATATGTAACACAGCTGGTTGAACACCGTGGCACACAGCCCCAAAAATCTAGGAAGCTTCATCTAGGCTGGCAGACGGAAACTCCTCTTTGCATGAGTTGATCCTCCTCTCCACCGCAGATGACATGATGCCTTTGGCATTCTCCGTGATGGTAGCCTGAGCTGTGGAACGACCCAACTAAATAACATTCACTGAAGCTGCATGCACCCTCATAACAAGCCCTCGAGTGTCACATGTTCCTGAGCGACAAACAGCTTTGAGTGCAAAGGGGATAATCTTCTCAATGCCCACACCCCTGCGGCGCAGGTTGATGACCTGCCGGAGCTATTGCAGGCCGAGAACTCTCTGCAAGTGCATGTGTGCAGAACCTATGAACTCCCCACCTCCCGGTTCTTTTCAGCACCGGCTTTGATTTTCACACCGAGGGTGTCACGTGCCCAATACCAATTGAACTCTGCGTACTCGAAGAGACCCACACTTGCACGGAGCTTAACCCTTCTAGCCTTCTCTGCCTCATCCACCGGGGCTCTCTCAACCGGGGTTCTCTTACATGGCTTCTCCTTGTCGCCTTGCTTGGCTTTCTTAGATTTGGGCTCATCTTCCGGGGATTCCTCGTCCTGCTCGGCGTCCTCACGTGCTTGCTTGTCCCGCTTGGCTTTCTTAGGCTTGGGCTCACCTTTCGGGGATGCTCGCTTGCCTTTCTTCGGCTTGGGCTCATCTTTCGGGGATTCCTCATTTTGCTCGACATCCTCACGTGCTCGCTTGTCCCGCTTGGCTTTCTTAGGCTTGGGGCCATCTTTTGCCGATTCCTCGTCCTTGTCAGGGTTGGGTGCTTGCTTGTCCTGCTGCTCGGCTTTCTTCGGTTCGGGGTCATCTTCGGGGGATTCCTCCTGCTGGGCCTCCGGGGCTTGCTTGTCTTGCTGGGCTTTCTTAGGCCTGGGGGCATCTTTCGGGGCTTCCTTGTCCTTGGGAGGCCTGCCTCTTTTCTTGGGTTTGGCTGCCTCGTCAGGCTTGCGGGCATCCACCTGCGAAGCTAGCACCACCCACCTGGGGTGGTCCTTGGAAGCACTGGCCTTCTCGATTGAATTCTCAGCTTCAACATCTTGGCTTTGATCGTTGTTGGTTGCCGTACGTTTTGCTGCAGCAGTGGCTTTGGCCTTGGGGTTGGCTTTCCTACCCTTCTTAGGAACGACTTCGCCAGCTTCTACACGGAGCCGCTCGCTCTCAGCGTCCTGCACCATCCTCAAAGGAGCTGGGCCCTGGCAGCAATGGATGGCTTCGGGGTCTCTGGAGTCTATGTAAGGCAATGAAAGGCGTGGTTCATAGGGTTCAGGGTTTCTGGTTATATGGGGTTTAGGAATTTAGGAATTTATAGATACGGGCTTAGCGGGTTCAGATCGATTCCGAGGCTTCGGGGTTGAGGCTTGCGGAGCTGTAAACGTCCCAGGGTTTGAAGCTCGTGGCTTACACCAGGGGCCACCAACATCCCGAAGGTCGTTTGGTTTTCCTATGATAATTCCTTTCACCAACACCCCCTTTGACCCTAACCTCCTAAACCCCAGACCTTATAAACCCGAAACTGCTGAATCTGAAGCCTTACCTCAAATCCGGAGTCTCGGAAGCTATACATCCTCAACCTGGAAACACTGAGTCCTCAGCCAAACAACAAACCCTAAATCCTGAGCCCTAAGCCCCCTAACACCCTGTAGAAACCTATCCCACAGTGTCCAAAGTATGTCCACACAAGACCCTGGAAACAAGTTTTGTAGGTACGTTGCATTCAAAAGCCCCACAACCCTCCTGCCTTTGCCTCATAGAAGTCTGCACGGCTTTGGGTGCTACGAAGCATGGGAACACCACGGGACTTTGGGGCTGGCTCAGGCGTAGCATTGCTGCCACGTGGGACATCTGCCTCTTGGCCGGACTCGGTAGAAACAATCGGCTCGGCTTCGGGTTTCTTGCGCTCGCTTGCGTTCTCGTCGGGCAGCTGAGCCGAGCAATCACCGTTCATCGGGGGTTGTGTTTTTTTATCGGTTTGTTCGATATCAGCACTGATCAGATCACGCGGCTTTGGTGGCTGTCGATTCAAGGTTGGTGATGGCTCGGATGGGGCATTGCTGCGGTTTGGGACGGGATCCGTGGCTCCGGGGTCTTGTGAGTCAGCTACTGTCAGGACAGCAGCATTGGGGGCCCATGCATCCATTGCAGCCTCAACATCATAGGCAAGGGTGTCTGCACAACCTGAGCAAAGACTCACGATTTCGAGGCGACATCGCAAGTGTCCTGTGTTGGTTTAACGGAAGTCCTGACTTCCTAGGAAATCTGGGTTTTCCGGAAACTTAGAATCCCCTTCTGCTCCCACACTGTACCCCGTGAGCCCCATTGTGCGCAAGCAGCTTGGGTCACGTGCAGCAAAGGAAGCCGCCGTGCTGGATCGCACCTTCTGCGCCGCTGCCTTCTGCTGCTTCCTGGGCACCAGGACACCAGGAGCCCAAACGAGAACGGCGAGAGAGAGGAGAAGAGAGAGAGAGAGAGAGGTAGAAAGGGAACGAGAGGATGGAGAAAGTCCCTCTATGACATGAGCAATCGCAGAGAAGTTGCAAAGCTGTCAATCTGGCTTGAAGTTCTTTGAGCTTCTGCATGCGCCCGGAAGCAATAGGATTCAACGTGGGTGTGGGTGCAGGGGCTTCATCGTCCGAGGAGTTAACCTCGACTGGTGCAAAGATCTCAAACGAAGGAACCTTGCACGGGGCTCTGGGTTTCTCTTCCTGAGCCCTTTTGGGCTCTTCCTGAACCCTCTCCTCTCCATCTTGCACTAGCTCTTCCTGAAACCTCTCCTCTACATCTTGGGCAAGCTCTTCCTGAACCCCCTCCTCCTGATCCTGCTCACTCCTGTCCTCACAATCCTTCCCTTCCTCACTTGCCTCGCCGTTGCAGATTGACATGTCCCCGTCTATCTCTCCCTCCTCCTCCTCGTCCTCAGGCAAGTCTGCCAGTGGAAACTCGGGATCATCATCCTGTTCCTCCTACAGGGCCAGTGCTACGAATGTGCAACCGAACAGAACATTTCTGATTTGAATGCACGTCTGCGGTCCAAGCTAGTCCTCCTCGGCGCTGGGTGGGTCGTCCAACTCATGGAGACGCTCCGGAAACCACTTCGCGAGCAAAATGCGCTTGAGGCTTCGGACGACGGGGTCCTCATCTCACATGTATGCAACAGATAAAACAAAACAGCCCAGAAGACACACCTGTCCTGAGCAGTCGAGTGTCTGTGGGTCTTGTGGTCTGCACGAGTCTTTTGACAAAATGTGAAAACAGCTTGTGCAGCCCCCAACCGTCACAATCTCGTTGTGTCTTGGGCACATCCTTCCCGCACAGCTTGCACAGCCTCAACACCTGTGAGGAATGATGAGCAGCATGCAACGAAACCTCACACATGTGCAGCAACAAACATTGGAGTACTCGGGCCTGCTCTTTCATGAGTGGCACCCCCGGTGACTTAGGAGCATCACATTCGGCCACCCAGGCATTGAAAAAGATGGTGAGCACCTCTTCATTGAGTGATGCCGCCTTGTACGAGGCGACCCCTATTAGTTCGGCTTTCGGCCAAGCCAACAATCGCCCATCCCAGAGTATGCGGCGCCGCACGATCTCATTACCTTCCCAATCTTTCGGGAGGTGGGGCATGGGAAGCTCTCGCTGCCGAGGTGGTTGGGGAACGGGGTTTAGCACGTCCTGGCCGCGCTTCCTGTTCCGTGGAACTGCCATGGCTCCTTGCACAAGCCTAGGCCTAGATAAACAAAAGCACGACCTCCAGAGCCAATGTTAAAACATCGGAATGTATAGGACCTTCTCACTAGCATCCGTCCACACTGCAGGATCCTGTGCGCAGCTGCTCTCCAAGTTCCTGGCTCCTCTGGCGTGCTGACACGTCAGCAGCAGCGACGAGGCCCAGCAACCGACCTGCGCTTTTGGGATGTAGCAACGGCACCCCTGAAGAGAAATCCTTGTGTTGCCGGAGTCCATACTCGAACCATTTCTCAAACAGGGCTGCTGGGTCTCTGCAACATGATCAGAATCAGAAGCACAACAGCTTAATTTGTACACAACGTCCTGCACTACTTTTGAATGGCAGGTCTGGGGAAATCTGCAGCCGGTGAGAGAAGCATCACTCACTGACTTCCATCGGGCTGAGTGCCATCGAGGTTCCATTTGGCCTTAGGTAGTTTTTGCCGACAGTTATGACTGATAAAGCCTCAACTCACATTCTGCTGCCCTTATCCGTCGAGTCACATTGCTGCGGGACAAAGCAGACAATGACTTTGCACCTTTGGCTCACATGTCAGAGGGTACTGCAGGTATCTGCACCTAGCCTGGTTTTGCAAAGGCGACGTAGACTATATAATGCTTTGTGAAACCCAGAAGCCTGTGTGCCCGTAAGACTTTGCTGCATCGAAAGCATAGCCACGGTGATCGTAGTTCCGTAGAATCAACTTCTTCATTTCGTCGTCAACATCTGAGACCTGTCTGTATTACCAAACGGCATACAATAGGCAATAGCTGCACCATATGCCAATTTATGGCTCCTGTATCCTTTAAAGCAATCGAGGCGAGCACTGAAGCCGTCTGAGAGAGAACTGCCGCGACGGTACGCCAAAACGAAGCTGGCAGGCTTTGCAAGCCTAGCAATTTCGGGATGGGGTGTGTGCAAATATCAGGCACATTAGCAGGTATGTAGGAAAGCCTCGCTCGAGAATCTCCTGCTGGAGATCGCACCGAAGATGATCATCGCAGCTGCTTGTCATTCCAGAAAGCAGGACTAGGCTAGCCACACAGACCCTGGAACAAGGCTGGAACCATACAAGCCTGCAGGCCAGGCAAAGCATCCATGCACATTCCAGGCCACATGCATACATGACGTCACATACAGAAACAAAGCTTAGCAAAGCAGGGCATTCTCGGATCGGTGGGCGCACCTTCTGCACAGCGGAATCTCCAGCATCACGACAGGAGCACAAAGCCCCGAGCACTCTGTATTGAATTAACTGGCCTACCTTGTATGAACCTGCGATGCCACAACTCGAATCAGACCTCTAAGTCTGCCTGGAACAGTAAATAGACCTCATCCACGGCTTATTCTGCAATTCAGACTCAAGTTATGTTTCTTGAACATGGAATGTCGAAAATGGTGCATTTCGGAGCAAAGGTGGGATTCGGGCTGCAGGTCTATTTCGGCTGTTCGCGGGACCATGGTTTTAGGCAGGTCTGTTTTTTTGGAGCTACACAGAAGTCCAGGTAAACCTTAAACCCTAAACCCTAAGCTCCGAACCGCAATTCGTGACCGCAGCTGTTTTGTTCCAGTTTTCCCCGCCTGCAGCGTAGAGCAAACCCTGTGCAGGCGAAGAAAGCGACAAGTCAACTGAACTGAAGGACCAAATGACCCTCAAAGTAGGGAGCTTCAAGGGGTTCCTTTAAACAGGGGGTTTAGGGTTTGGGCTTAGAAGTAGGGCTTTTAAGGGGTTCCTTAAAGGGGGTTTAGGGTTTAGGCTTGAAAGTAGGGGCCCTAATACCCCTATTGCTTTCTTATACTATGAATCCTTAACCCAAACCCCATCCTATGTTCCTTTACCAGCCAGGTCCCTGGCCTTTCGGCTCTAAACCCCAACGGCTTACCACGGTTAAGGGCTTGGGATTTGCCTGCAAGATCCAAACATCCTCATGCTCACAGGAATTTGTGTATTGACGGGTTCAGAGCTTAGAGGCACAGTAGTGCCTTTGTTCCCTTCTTGTTTTAGGGTTCCCTTACTAAAACTGAGTATTAGGAAAAAGGAAGGGTAGCCTTATTGTAAAGGAGCTACTCAGGAACCTAGTCTTCAGTTGTTTTCAGATTTCAATTCGTCACACTACAGTGGAGACAACAATGCTGCGCTATGGGTCTTCACGAGCTTGGCTCGTTTCTCTACTCGTTTGGAACTTTCTCTACTGCTCCAGTGTCATGCACAAAATTATGTGCATATGTATGTCCATATGCACACGCACATATATATATATATACACATATACATATACATATATATATATATAATTTTAACATACAACATGTATATACGCTCGTTGAGTTCATGTATGTAGACGCTGATCAGCTGATCTCTAGCTAGTGACCCGACCGCTTGTCCATCGCCTGCACCGGGGAGGGCCTTTGCGCATAGGCGGTTTCCTTCGGGTCCTGACGGGTCTAGGAGGTGTAGGGTTGAGGGGGGCTTCGTCCCGAGGGTTGAGGGTCTGTAGCATTATCGATCCTGGTGTAGAGTTTGACGGCTTCTCTTGGGCATTCCGTGCATCTTTCAGGCCTTCTTGGGTATCAGGCTCAGGCCAGGAGGTTGCCGACCCAAAGGTTAGGGTTTAGGGTTTAGGGGTTTAGGGTTTAGGGGTTTAGGGTTTAGGGTTTAGGGCGGTCCATACCTTCAGCAGTCCTCGGAAGCACAGTCGCTGGTGGATGATGGCAGCGACTGGACAGCACTTTTGCCGGAAGTGCAGACTCTGTTTGTTTGTTATGCAAAGTAGCGGACTTGTGCAAATGTTGGTTGTGTTCTTGTTCCAGGGGTTTCCTTTTGTATGTAACCCAACTTGCTAGAAAATGTAAACACTATTTGTCTGACTCTGAAGTCTTGGTCGAATGTCTTAAACCAAAACACAAGTGTTTTGGATTCGCTGAGGAACCGGACGCATGTGCCCTGTGCGCCAAAGCCTCATCTTTTTTGGACACACAATATTGTGTTGGAGTTTCCGAAAATATGGGGTACCTTATTTTGGAGTACTTATAATAAGTATCCTATTATTTAGGGTACTACACTAGGGCCCCCTATTTTCGGAAACTCCCATGTCTAAATCCCCGAAGCCTCCACCCTACAGCAACGCTTCCTTTGCGAGTTCCTGGTTTCCATAAAAGGGTCCGAGGACCTGCTAACCAAGCAAAGCCCCCTTCACAAAATGAAGCAAGCAAGCAATGAATATCAATGGAAGAGTTTTTTTTTGGTACGCGGGACTTGTAGGGCTACACTCTATGTATGGGGATATCCAGTAGAATCACCTATAAACCTTAAACCCCTCAAGCCCCTCATACTCAGTATCATCACCTGTTAATACACCCTATGCCATAGTACCCTTCCAGAACTCAGTAGAATTACTTGAAGCTCTTAAAGGAACGCCTGCGCCCTAAACCCTAAATACCCTTAACTGGAGCCTTAAAGGAACGCCTTCACTTCAATAACTCCAGACCCTCCAACATCCCTCAATTAAGGAATATAATAACTCATATTAGGAATCCAAATATATTTTAAGGCATGCTCCTTAATTGAATTCTGGGCCCGCTGAGAGCCCTAAACCCTTATAGAACCCTTATAGATCCCTCAAAGGAAGCCCTAAACCCCAAACCCTAAACCCTAAAACCCTATACCCTAAACCCCAAACCCGAAACCCTAAAACCCTATACCCGGAACCCTAAAACCCTTAAAGGAACCCTATAAGGTGAGAATGCGCTGCAGCGCCCGTCGGGTTCTTTCGGCCGGGCAGAAGGAGGCGAAGATCAAGGCAAGCCTTGGGGCTTTTTGGGGTTTTAGGGTGTAGGGGTTTGGTTTGAGGGTTTTGGGTTTGGGGTTTTGGGTTTTTAGGGTTTAGGGTTTCGGGTTTAGGGCATTGGGGGTTTAAGGGTTCCTTTAAGGGTAAGGGTTCCTTCAAGGTTTTTTTTTAAGGGATCCTTTCAGGGTTCCTTTCAGGGTTTCTATAAGGGTATTGGGTTTAAGGATTCCTATAAGGGTTTCCTCACGGGTCTCTATAAGGATTCCTTTAAGGGTTTCTATAAGGATTCCTATAGTATTAGGGTTTAGAGTTTAGGGGTTTTGGGGTTTCGGGATTTGGGTGGTGGTCTATATTCAGGCTCAGATCCTTTTTCGGTCCGTTTTCAGCATGGTGCCGCATTGTTTCGAATCGTTCGACACAGCAACATGTGATATAGTCTGGTCAAGATGCTGTTCAGGGCCACCACACTGAGAGGGAGTACACATGACATGCCCGGGTTGCTGCTGCCTGCCTGTGGACCATCTGGTTTTGGTAATCATAAGATCGAAACCCTGTAAACCCCAACAAAGAAGCCTGGATATTTAGTTGGTAATACTATTTACTATTTCTCAGACCCCTGCTATACTTGAACTATGACATACCCCCCATGCCCGATTCAAGCTAGGAAGATGCTCCTGTTATAGTCGGAAGTTGTGTCACACCACTGTCGGCGACAGGAACCGTGCAGTAGCCGTTGAGGTGAATCGTGCGCCTATGGGGTTGGGACATCAGTTTGTCAATCATCGTGTTGTGTTGGGTCCCCGTGTGTGTGCGTGTCTCTCTGTGTGTGTGTGTTCATGTGCTTGTGCACGGTCTGTTTTGTTTGCAAACGACGCAGCCTTGCATACATACAGACATACATGCACACGGCGTGCAGTTCACGTTTCATGTTTTATCTCGGTGACAACATCGTCGTAGCATGGACATGAAGACTGTGGTGCTGTGCTGTGATGGTGTTGTGCTGTGTGAAATGTTTTCCACGGCATTCGACAGGATCGGGTTCGATTGGGTAGTATAGTGTAGTTTAGCATTTTGCAGCATTGTGCGTTCGCTATTGCATTGTATTCATGTACGAGTGTATGCAGGAACATGTATATATATATACGCACGTATGTATGTATGTTTATGTGTATGTATATATATATGTATATGTGTATGTTGATATACATGTACATGTACATGTATAGATGTAAATGTGCATCTACACATATATGTGCATGTGTATGTAAACGTTTTTGTATATGTATTTGTATACGTACTTGTATATGTATATGTATGTATGTCAAAAAGGATGAACCTTTGCTGTAGTCTGTATGTGTGTATGTATGATGTGATTGTAAGTTTTGTCATGTCGCGTCACGTTATGTCGTATGTACGCGATGTGAGTCATGAAATAGTGATGTACGCCGTGTATATCACGTCATGTGAAAGTTGTTTGTGTTTACATTAGCATTACTGTACATTAGGAAGTATGTACGCATGTATGTCCTCATGCTATGCACGTTATCTTTTCATGTTTGTATGTAGGCATGTGTGTATGTGTGTATGTACATATACATATACATATGTACTATGCCTCTCTTGGCATGTTTGTACGGATGTATGCATCTGTTTATGTGTTTATGTGTGCTTGTATGTCTGTATATGTATGTACTGTTTGTATGTACGTATGCATACTTGTATATATATATATATATGTATGTACTTATGTGCGTATGTTTGTATCTATGTACGCATGTATGTATGTATATGCATATACACTGTAGCTATGTACGGATGGACGGTGATGGACGTGTCTATCTATGTTTCTATCTCTATCTATCTGCTTATGTTATGTATGTCGCATACGACATGGATGTAGTTGTCCATGTAGGCATGCAAGTATGTAGGTGCGTACATACTGTATGTACGTATGTGTTCATGTACGTATGCCCTCATGTATGCACGCATGATCACGCATGCATGTACGTACGCATGTATGGACGTGCACATAGTGTATATGTAAGTGCGTATTAACTAGTTGCTCTTTGTGTTTATTAATGTTTATGCCTGCATGTTTGTATGTATGTCTTGTCCCTCTGCTTGTACTTCTGTATGCCTTCACGCATGCCATGTATGTCTGCGTGTATGCATGTGCACGTTTGTGTATGTACAAATGTATGCTTAGATGTATGTATGTTTGTATGCATGTATGTATGTATGTATGTGTATCTGTATATATACACATAGAGAAAACATCTGCATATGCATATGAATATGTATATACATATGCATATGTATATGTATATGTACATGTATAGGTATATGTGCACATATATGTCAATGTCTAAGCATTTGCATTTGCATATGCATATGCATATGCATGCATGCTTGTATGTACGTATGTGTGTACGTACGTAGGTATGTATGTATGTATGTATAGTGGTATGTATGTGCGCAGGTATGATTTTTTGTCATATGTACGTATACACAGAGAAAGGTCTACGTGTATATGTGCGCATGAATTCATGCATTCATGCCTGGCTGTCGTTGTATTTTGCTTGCATGCATGTATACATGTGCTGCTTACAAGGTTATTTGCAATTGTAGCCTGTTCGGCCTGCTCGCTAAGTCTTAGGCATTCTGTTCTCGTCAACGCCTTAGACGACGCACATATGCTAGCTTACACCAACAGAAGCCGTCTGCAACTTGGGCTTTTGCAAAGGGAGCTGCCAAACTTTCCCCGCAATACCAAGCCATCAAGGCCAAAAGCACGCGCCTGGAGTCAGAAAACTTACAGCCAAAGTTGAAAACCCGAGACCCTGAAAGCCCTAGGCCTGAACCTCAAAGCCCGAGGCTGGCTCAAGTGGAACGGTTTAACTCGCAAACGTTATGCTTCGAAGGGTTTGTGGTACAAATACCCGAGTCTCTGACTATTTGGAGCCTGGTTGTAGAAAAACTAATCCAGCTTTTATTGCTTGAGTACTGGGACCTTGTGGGACACGACAGAGGTTACCTTAAAGGCCTTAAAAGTCGTGTTTTGCGGCTTGTTTCTCGCATCGAATAGTGCGCCGGACGTCTAAGGCTTGGAGCCTGACAGTTTTTGAGAATGTTGCACCTGGGTTGCTTTGGATTTTGTGGGGTTTAGGGCTCCAGCAAAAAAATGCGGTGAAAAACAATTGCGCATAAGCTGTATTCTTCAAAAACCTTTTCATCTCAAGCTCTATATACGCGGGGCCTTGGGTTTTTAAAGTGCCACTTCAGCGTGCTAAGTATTTCTTGATAGCACGATCATGCACCAAGCAGCATTCGCGAAGCATGGGTGTCGAATGTTTACCACCAACAGTCTTCACAAGGCGAGCTCTCGCTGGCTCAGTCTTCCTCATTAATCATAGCCGACTCGTGAACCCACCGAGCAGAAACCAGCTTGGATATAGAAGTTGTTCGAAGAAGTGGAGCCGCGTTTTACATACGCTTTTTGACAAGCTTGAAGACTGGGAATAACGGAACAGTTGAAGAATAGCAAGTCCCGGTTCCGAAATTCAAGTTTTTTGTCTTCAATCCCAACAGGTATCTTTGGCCCATATTAGGCTCCGTCTTGCCGGGAGGCTAGAATCCTTACTCTTTGCAAGCGTGGCCCCTGATGCAGTCTAAGGCTTTAAATTCTGTTTTCTAGAATCATGGCACTCCGTAGGGCCACCTATCCTTATATAGGAGTTTGAACACCTGGAGACGGTAGTATTCAGAGGTCTGGATACAAAACGACAATATACAACAATCCAAAACCCGTGTCTAACGAATTTGTGGCCCCTACATTAGAGGAGCTGGTGGAGCAAACGGTTGCAGCGAAGGCCAACGCCCCCTGCAAGGCCTTGAAGAGGCAGGATGCAGCATCATAAAACCCCACAAATGACAAACTGTACGCCCCATATATAAGTTTCGTAACCACCCTGTACTCCTAAGCTGTACCGTCTGTCCTGGTCAAGTTTGGGCGGTGCAGTCTTTACCCACCTCAGTACATCTTGGTTTCGTTTGTTCATCATGTCATCAGCACCTATGTTGTCCGTGCCGTACAAGCAAAGCCTGTAACAGAACCGACCGAATGATTGACAACACTATCCCCCTCCCCGTACTGCCCCCACACAAAACTGTGCATTAGTAGTTACTACCTTATCCCAATAAATAAAATCCTCATCTTGACTCATGTGTCCCTTGGCAAGGCGGGTCTTCCAACGCGCGCGCAAAAAGCTGGCTCACCTGTTAACGCAGGAGGAGTTCGAAATCGCGGTGGCAACTTCGGCTGCAGTGGTTCTGCCTCACATGATGATTTTTGCGGATATGCGCCTGCGACAATAGTGATAGTGCATGGGGGACAGCTGTAATTCTTAGTTGCAAACACAGTACCGTGTATCTCTAGGGAATGTTATGCACGGTCTTTTGTTTGCATTACCGTATTCACAGGTGTGTCATGCTCCCGTATGTACGCAAGCTCAAGCTGAGCATTCAGGCTACAGTTTGTGAGTAGAGGGCTTGGGTTATTCCCCTGATCCAGCAATATCACCCCTAGAATTCTCCAGGACAATTTGCTACAACCTTATGAGCCAAAGAACGATCCAAAGCCTTCGGCCAGTCATCAAGGTGCAATGGTTCCCCAGCAACCATGCATCCTCAAGCCGCCGTAAGCAAGTAGCCTTAAAGGAACCCTTAACACCCACCTGCATATGCTTATAGATCCCTTACATGCAAGCTCTGCAGAGAAGGCTGAAATCCTGCACCTAAACCATTAAGCCTGGACCCTAGACCTGAAACCTTACCTGGTCCCCAAAGAACCTTCCTTTTTCAGGACTTAATAAGGAACTCATATGAAGGAACCCTAAAACGGTAGGTTCTTCAGGGCCCAGGTATACTTCGCAATCAAACACAAAGCCCAAAGAGAAGCTTTAACAAGAGTCCCAACAAAACCGCAGAGCCGCCGAGCGCCTCATTCTGTAGAAGCGTTCTACGAGGTTCCTGAGTAGTACCCGTTTTAAAGGGTTCCGTATAAAGGCTCTACAAGGGATCCTTAACGGGTTCTAATTATACGGGATCTATGGGGTCTAGGGTCTATTAGGTTCCTGGGTAGTACCCTTCAGCCCCTTTTTATTTTAGGGTCCTCCAATTAACACCGAATAGTTGGAAGAAGGGTGGCCCTGATTATAAGGGGCGACTCAGGAACCCAGTCTAGAACCGCAGGGATCTCTACAAGGAACCTCGAAACGGAACTCGTGAACCGTGAAGAATCCTCAAAGGGAGCCTATAAACCTTAAACCTAGTTATAGGCTCTATGCCCATATACTGGGGCTTAAAGGGTTCCTGTTTGTGTACTTTGATGCCTAAGTACATACTAGACAGGTACATGGGAGCCTTATATCCTGAACCTTTGATGGAACCCTTGTGGTACCCTCAGAGGAACCCTTGAAAGAACCCTAGAGGCACATGGTGCCTTCGGGAAATCTTAAGGGTCGCGAAAGCTCCGAGGAACGCCTGAAGCAGTTTGACGAAGAGCCGGAGTTTTCTCCCCCTGCTCCTCGGGAACAGCGGATTGCTGGGTACCTTTAAGATTAAGGGTTCCTTTCTGCAGTTCTTTCAAGGGTGCCTTTAAAGGTTCCGTTGAGGTTCTATGTTAAGGGCCCTCTGAAGGGTAATGACTATGCGGGGATTTAGAATTCGTCTCCGGCCTGGAATTCTTAAGGACTTTTGTCCGTCACTAGGGGGGGGGTCATACTGCTGATGGACAAAATCCTGCATGACCCTAAGGACCCTAAACTATGGGAATTATGATATATTCCTTATAATGGGTAATGCAGGATTTTGTCCATCAGCCGTAGGGCTTCAGACTTTTCTCTTCAGAACCCAAGGTTTCCAGGTTGAGCCTTGATAACTTGAAGATATGTCTAGGAGTTCAGTGCTTCATCATTTCAACTAAACCCCTAAACCCCTAAACCCCTAAACCCTAATCCCTAAACCCTAAACCCCTAAACCCCTAAACCCTAATCCCTAAACCCAAAGCCATTTTGGCTCAAGGCTCAAGGTTCTGATAGGCTTGCGCTGCGTCTGTGATCATGCAGCTAGGTGGGGGTTCCAGGCTGGCTGAAGTCACCAGGGTGCCGGAGAGTTCGGATGATGAGGATGGCAGTCCTAAAAGGCGCAGGCATGAGGACCCGGTGTCCCCTAAGAAGCGGTCTCCTGACTCGAGTGGTTCTTTTGACTGGGGCATGCTGANAGTTCGGATGATGAGGATGGCAGTCCTAAAAGGCGCAGGCATGAGGACCCGGTGTCCCCTAAGAAGCGGTCTCCTGACTCGAGTGGTTCTTTTGACTGGGGCATGCTGAGGCAGATGCTTCAGGAACAGAAAGCGGACATCATTGCTGCCAGTCAGGAACAGACGACGGGGCTCCTTCGTGGACTTGATGAAAAGTACGAGCAGAGATTCCTGAAGGTGGAGCAAGGGTGCGAGGGGCTGCTTGGGAAGGTCTCGACTATGGATTCAAGACTGACGAGAGTAGAGGAGCTTCTTCGCTCAGGGGCTGGAGTTGCCTCTGCTAGCGATGGGGGGTCTCTGGATGCGAAACGCAAATTCACTCTGGTTTTCGGGGGGTGGAATCAGGACACCCAGCGTCGAGTGATCGTCTCTGAGGTGGAGGAGGCGCTTGACCGCCTTGACCTTCGCAGGCACCTGGATAGCAGTCCGTTTACCACAGGACCCCGCAGATCGGTTGCTCTTCTGTACTTTGGTCCACGAGCTGGTGAGCCGGAATCAGATCGCAAGGGACGTATGCATGATGTTCTTCAAGCTCTCCTGCAGGCCAAGCCGGTCACTTCTCATGGTAAGAAGATGTGGGTCGCGCTCAGCAGAAGCAAGCAGGAGAGAGATGTTTCCAGTCACTGTAGCTGGCTGAAACGTACTCTCGCCAGCTTTGGCCAGTCGCATGTTGATGGTCTTGACGTTGAATACTCGTCGGGAACGTCTTGGATGGGTGATCACATGGTTGCNGTTTCCAGTCACTGTAGCTGGCTGAAACGTACTCTCGCCAGCTTTGGCCAGTCGCATGTTGATGGTCTTGACGTTGAATACTCGTCGGGAACGTCTTGGATGGGTGATCACATGGTTGCGAGCTCCACGCGTACCCCTCCTGTTACGGGGCAGGATGGGGATCTGGTCTGGGATGATAGGAAGGTCTGTCGTCCATGGGTCCATGTGGCGCTCATAGCCAAAATCACGGGCATCTCTACGGTGAACCTTCGTTCTGCACTTGATGAGTACAAGCGCTGACCTCTTCATGACAGTTTCCAGTCCTTAGTGACGGTCGCTGGTGCGGTGAGAGCGGCTCCTGTTAACAACACTGTTGCTCCTGCTGCAAGAAAGGCGGATTCGAATGTGCTTTCCCTTGAGACTTTTGGCTGGAATGTAGGTGGCTC
>BGNK01000017.1:37616-123367 GCA_003297005.1 Symbiodinium sp. clade A Y106 | reverse complement strand
CGATTTTCGTCCATAGACAGCAAAGACAGTGGAGAGGGGTAGGGTTCTGGTATGATCCCTCGGTGTGGTCGGTTGTTTCCAAGCGTGCCAAGGGGCTGGGGATTTGGGTTCAGGCTAAGCATCTGGAGTCGGGCGAAATGGTGCTCTTTGGTACTCTTCATGTGACGCCTGGTCTTACACAGGCTTCATATGAGGAAGAGGTCTCCGCTTACTTCAGAGGCTTGCGGAAGTGCCGGAGGGTGGTTTTCCAAGGGGACATCAATGCTCCCCTCTCTTGGTCGCAGAGTCCAGAAGGGGATTTGGCGGTTGCAGAGGCCCTTATTCTGCTGGAGTATCTTCAGAGGTCTGGCCTCCAGCCTGCCGCTCCCCTCAGGGCGCAGCAGCAGCTTCCTACGAGCCGACCGCGACAAGCAGGGAGGGCAGGATCTCGTATCGACCTTTTTGCTACATCAGGGTTGCTGCACACCAGGGCCTCTGTCCACGCTGAGTCTTGCTTCTCCCTCGGTACGGACCACGAACTTCAGGATGCGGTATTCTCGATCAGGGGAGCAAGGGTCTACACCAGACCGGCTACGGGGCCTAGGGTGTTTAGCGGGCCTCTCGCTCAGGTTGAACATATCTCACAAGAGGGGTTGGTTCAGATGGCCAAGAGTCTTACGAGCCCGAAACCTGGTCGAGCCTACAAGGACCCGTCGTCAGTCAGGACAGCTATTCGACATGCCAGAGCATCGAGGACTAGGGANGAGGGGTTGGTTCAGATGGCCAAGAGTCTTACGAGCCCGAAACCTGGTCGAGCCTACAAGGACCCGTCGTCAGTCAGGACAGCTATTCGACATGCCAGAGCATCGAGGACTAGGGAAGCGTGGAAACGGGTTCTTGCCCTTAGGCGGGATGCCAGGCGGCGTTGGGAGCAAGATAGGATCCGCAGGGCTTCACAGTGCGACTGGGCTGCGGTTAAGGACTTACGTCAAGGTGGTCAAAGCTCGTGGGATGTTCACGCACTTTGCTGATCATCAGACTCGCGACCCTCACTGTGTAGTGGAAGACCATTTCCGTGCTCTTTACTCGGGGGCGCCGGTGGTACCGTCGCATTCTACTGTTTCTGACTGTGTGGCTTTTACGGTGGAAGAGGTATCTCAGGCTGTTCGACAGATGAAGTCAGGGAAATCGGTTGGATTGGATCTCACAAGCAAGTCTCTTCCAGGGGATCTTGCAAGCAATGGGGGGGGCAGCACACCTGGCAGAGTTTTTCACTAGGGTCCTGAGCACAGGGGTTATACCGAGAGATTGGAACAAATCGATTCTCATTCTCCTGGCGAAGGTGCCACTCCCAGTTCACCCCGGTGAGCTTCGGCCCATTGCCCTTGGCAGTGCCACGAGCAAGCTCTTTGCAAGATTGGTTATGAACAGGTCTCTCCCTCTTCTGGGGGCGGTGGGTCCGTCGCAGTGCGCCCGCAAGCATAGACAGACGTGTGACTACACCTTTTCTTTGTGGCGCATCATGGAATTGTGCAGAGAGTGGCACCGTCCCGTGGTATGTGTAAAGATCGACGTTGCAAAGGCTTTTGATAGTGTGGACAGACGCAAACTACTCCAAACGCTTCGAAGCAAACTCGGGAACACTCCTGAAATGAGAGCNTGGCACCGTCCCGTGGTATGTGTAAAGATCGACGTTGCAAAGGCTTTTGATAGTGTGGACAGACGCAAACTACTCCAAACGCTTCGAAGCAAACTCGGGAACACTCCTGAAATGAGAGCTTGGGAGGGATTGCTGGTGGACACGGAAGCCACGCTCCTCACACCTTGGGGGATCAGTTCCTTTATGCTTTTCTTCGGAATAAAACAGGGAGCGGTGGAGAGCCCTAGTTTTTTCTCCATGCTCATGGAGGAGGCCCTTCACGAAGTTGCGGAGGAGCAGAAGTGGCAGGACATGGAGCTACTCTTCCATGATTTCCCTCATGAGCATCTGCTCTTTATGGACGACGGGGTGCTATGGTCCTGTAGCTTGAGCGTGATTGGTACCAGGGTTGCTCAGCTGGTTGCAAAGCTTGCGACATATGGTCTTAGGGTCAATCTCAAGAAGTGTCAACTCTACTGCTCGGCTGATGTGGCGGGGGTCCACGAATTGAGGGTCGAAGGGGTTATCCTGCGGAGCTCTGAGCACCTGGACGTCATGGGCCTCCAGCTCCACAAGGGGATGAGCTGCTGCGAACTTATTCAGCCCCTAGTCGCTAGAGCCAAGCAGAAGTTCTGGAGCGTCCGTCATTTACTCAGATGTCGCACGTCTATCTCGGGTCGACTTGGGCTATTCCAGAGGGTTGTGGCTGGTGCAGGACTTTGGTGTATTGCTTCGCTGCCGCCAGACAGAGCCGCGATGGGTCTGCTGAACTCAGTGCAGGCCTCACTTCTCTCCTGGATGTTTCGCTTCTTCAAAGGGTCTACAGAATCATGGACGGACTTTAAGCGCAGGGCTGTCAGGGATTCCAGGGCAATACTCCACAAGCATGGCTTTCTCCGTTGGAGTACTTTGTGGACCCAAAGATGGTGGGACTACTCAGGGCACCTGACCCGAGGGATGCTTGGACCATCGCCACCCATGAGCTCCCTTCTCAATGACTTCAGGACCCTTTCGTGGTGGAGGGTTCGTCAGGGTCAAGGGCTTACTCATGGAGGGCATCACTATCCCAGGCTTACACTTCTCGAAGAGCACATGAACAAGGTTTGTGGAGGGCCGTGGAGGGATTCNGTGGTGGAGGGTTCGTCAGGGTCAAGGGCTTACTCATGGAGGGCATCACTATCCCAGGCTTACACTTCTCGAAGAGCACATGAACAAGGTTTGTGGAGGGCCGTGGAGGGATTCAGCGCACGACAGAGGTCGCTGGCAAGGGCTTAGGGATGCATGGACACGTGAATTTGGTGTGCCTTGGGCCTCGGGGCGTCAACCCGCACTTTGGTGATGTAAGTAAGGGCTGGGCTTGGGAAACACGAGTGATGGGTGTCCTGCCTGGAGTTGTGCACTCAAGCTCCACTCCTTCTTCCCGCGCCGACGTGCACATGGCGTTCTACGTCCCATCCATATCGAGGGCCAGGGCTTCTCCCCAAGGGATGAACTGGCCGTGCATCTTCGTGTCCTTTCTGGGCACTGTCTTCATATATNCTACGTCCCATCCATATCGAGGGCCAGGGCTTCTCCCCAAGGGATGAACTGGCCGTGCATCTTCGTGTCCTTTCTGGGCACTGTCTTCATATATCTTACCTGGCAGGGTGGCGAAACTTTACCACATGGGCCATCGAGGAATGCCGCTCACTCCCGGGCTTGAGATGATGGTCTCCCTTTGGTCTCTGCCCGCTACGAGCCGACTGCTCTCCCTCCCGCTGCTTGCGATGGCACAGGGACCCCCGTTGGGTAGCGAGCACCACCCGCTGTGGCTCGTATCAGCACTGGAAGAGGCTCGACATATTGTGGGCCAAGGTGGCAGCTCAGCTGACATGCTGACAACTTTGCTGGCCGTGGGCCAGTCCTGGGATGTTCTGGGCTACACGACCTTTGTCCAGGAATGGGTCGCTAAACTGGCCGAGCTGCTTGGCTCTGCCTTGGTGGAAGCTACTTCTCGCGACCTGGACGACGCAGGCCGTGGCTGGGTGGTATACGTCGAGCGGTCCCTGAGAAAGGAGTTCTTGGCGATGACGGTCCCGGATGAGTTCATGGAACATGCTATCCGGGTAAGCCAGGGGGCGGGGGAATCACACCTGCTACCTCCGGTGGAGGGTGCTACAGTCGCGGCTCAACAGCGGCGTGCCCTCTTCAACGACCTCCAGCGGTTGACTCCTCTTCTGAGGCGGTTGATGGGAGAAGATGAGCTGGTGACTTCCTCTGATGACCGTGCCCTCCACCGTTCGGAGTGGGTCGGCACGGGTGTGCAGTACTTCTACGACTGCCACCTCACGGGTTTCTTCACTGGGGAGCTTCTGCCTCTCCTATGGGACGCCATTCTTGCAAGGGGTGACCACGACTTCGCGCTCGCGGCCCGGATCTATCTTCGTGAGATGGAGAACCAGGTGGGCTCGTCTCTGGAATGGGCCCAAGGGATGGCGGAAGGCTTGTACCTCTTGCACCATCACGAGGGACTGAACGTCACAGACCGTGTTGGCCAACGGGCAGCCGACTGTTCGGAGCAGAGGGTTGGCATGGAGGGAGGTGGAGACGAGGCCTCCATGGTGCAGAGGGACCAGCCCAAGCGTAAGTGGCTCGCTCCGCCTTCGAGACGCAGGAGGCAAGGCCCNGAGGCCTCCATGGTGCAGAGGGACCAGCCCAAGCGTAAGTGGCTCGCTCCGCCTTCGAGACGCAGGAGGCAAGGCCCTTCCTCTCGTGGACCGAACCGGGAGAGGGAAGCTGAGAGACCTGGGCCTGAGAGGTCAAGAGGAACTGACTCTCAGTCTGCCCGCTGCTCCAATGAACGGGTGGATCTTGGGCCTATGGCCAGAGCGAGAGCAGCTAGGGACAGAGCGGAACCACGCCGCGAGGTGTAGCAAGTGGTGACGTCGTCGAGGTGGAAGTGGAGGTGGACGCGGAGGATGATGATAGCAGCCTTTATATGCAGCTGGGCATGCGGGAGCCGTGGACTCAGGTCCTCAGGAAGTTGCAGGTGGCCCTGGAGGGACAGCCGAAGGGGACCCGAGAATGCAACATCAGGAGGCTGTTGAGTTGGTTGGACCACCGCATCACCAACTACCAAGACGGCTACTTTCTGGGGNGTTGCAGGTGGCCCTGGAGGGACAGCCGAAGGGGACCCGAGAATGCAACATCAGGAGGCTGTTGAGTTGGTTGGACCACCGCATCACCAACTACCAAGACGGCTACTTTCTGGGGCACGCTCAGGGCAACTCCGCAGATCTATTAGCTCTTCTTGTGGCCTACAGAGATGCCCAATTGGAGGTTCCCGCTCATGAGGACCTTCGCTCGGGATGGTGCTTGGACTGGGAGCTGCTTTTGGCCAGTTACCTGCCGCTGCATCCGGGGTCCAGAGGGGCTTTGGGGCTTCCGATGCTTCGGGATCCTCCCATTATGCTCTTCAGCAAGCCCATGCCTGACTCCTCGGACTCGGAACTGGAGCGTGCTACCCAACTGCTTCCGGGATCCCGGTCTGGGAAGGGAGAGAAGGGTCCGACACATAGCCCTGGCGTCGATGATCTGCTGGAAGATGAGGCCGAAGACAGGGAACGTTGTGCCAGGGAGCAAAGGCAGCTGGAGCAGGAGGCAGCGCATGAGGAGTCACTGCAAGAGGAGGCGGACCGGTGCCTGGTGGATCGCCAGGTGGGGGCTGCCGACGCACGCAAGCGGAAGGCAGTAGTGGTTGAGCTCTCCTCGGGGAGTGCTGATGCTCCTCGCGTCAGCCGGATGATGCGGGTGCCCATGGATGATGCAGGAGTCGTCCAGATGTCTCTGCGGTTGTGGGTGGAGGATGGTGGGGACTTCGAGGACGTGAATACGGAGCCAGCGGAGTGCATGTCGCCGATTACAGCCTTGCAGCCGAATGGGACCGCGGCGGGCTTGCCGCGTGCCACCCTGGCGCAGACGGCGGAGGACGACACTCCGGATCTCGCAGCTCTCTCTGAGCTCACCTTTGCTGAGGTCCAGGAGGTGTTCTCACAGTGGACGACGGGGGTGATTTCCTCTGCGGAGGTTGTTCGCCGCCATGGCAGGGCCACGCTGCATTTCCTGGAGAGCCAGTGGGCGGTCCAAGGAGGCACGCAGGAGGAGTCGGCAAGGGTCCGTCTGCTAGCTGAAGCTTCCGATGAGGTGGCGCGGGCTCGGCCAGCTCGGGTGTACACGGATTTTCATGATCTCTTCGCGGTCTGGAAGTCGGGGGGCATCTCGAGTGTGGATGTGGTCGCGGCATACGGTCCGGCTGTTCTCGAGCGGCTTCGCCGAGCGTGGCGGGAGTACATGAGTGGAGCTCATGCAGCGGCGGCGGTTGCGAAGTATGCGGGGTCGGAGTCTGAACACGTGGAGTGAAGATGGACAAGGGACAGTAGGGTTTCTTTCCGTGCCTTGCGGCTGAAAGTGAGCCAGCAGGGCCATCATCTCCTGGCCGCATCGGCCTTGTGGATGCTCGTAGGATCGGGCAGACGCAAAAAGGAGCTTTAAAAAAAAACCTAAACCCTAAACCCTAAGTTTCAAGCTTCAGGTTTTATTTGTCAGTTCGCGTCCCAGTTTTGAGGGTTGGAGCTTCAGTTTGTCATTTGAGCGCTTGGGGTCGCTTTAAAGGGATCCTTAAAGGGTTTCTATATATGGGCTACTATAAGCATACTAGAGTATAGGGGCCGTAATAAATACGTGTCAAGTTTGAGAGTGTAAGGGTTTGGTGATTCGATACATGCACATATGTCTTGAGCGTGCAGCAGCCAGATGGTCACATCCTCCCCAAAAGTACTAACCTACAGCACGACCAGCTGCCAGAAGGGCTCAACCCTAAACCCCGAAACCCGTAAACCCTAAACCTTGGATACGGCAAACTAAGGGTGCAAACGACCCACTAATTCGCCCTCAGAGGTTCTTTTAAGGGTCCCTAAGGGTCCATGTACCCAAATAGTATATACTTTGGGCCCAATGTACGTATATAGGGAGTACTTTAAGGCCAATGTATATACTATATGAGTACATGGACCCTTAGGGGGTTCTAACGGCTTTTCATCAGGGTGGAAGCAGTTTTCGGGGTCCGAAGGGCCTAAGGATTATGCAGTTGTGATGATATAAAACTGCATTACCCAGAATAAGGAATATACCATAATTCCTATATAGTTTAGGGTCCTGAAGCTAATGCATATCATCAACCGTAGTTCTGAAGGTCAATATTTGGGGGGGAGAGTTGTTTTTGGGCTCTGCTTCCCGTGAGCTACCTATTGCGAGAGTGTGGACGGGACCCCGGGTGTCTATTCATGTTGGATGCAACATCGTAAGCCAATCCCAGACATGTGGTTGACATGTCTAATCCTTAAAGACGAAATGAACCCTAAAAGGGTTTAAGGTTCATAAACCATATGGGGATTTATAGTATAAGGGTATAGGGCCATTACTTTTAAGGGTCTTTTCGTCCTTAAGGATTTGTGATGATTGATTCAACACGTTGAGCTGGTCCGTGAGATCGTTCAGAAGCACAGCTAATATCAATATGATGCCAACAAACCAGTAACCTCGGCAGTAGGCAGGATTTTTTGTATACCCAGTACCGCACCTATCGCCAGAGACAGAGACAGAGAGAGAGAGAGAGTGTGTGTGTGTGTGTCTGTGTGATAAGGCATCAGCTTTGGGATGTGACCAAAGTTTGCAGGGTGCAGCCTTTCAAGGTGAAAGCGTGTCCTTGGAATATCGCGTCTTCCCCTTGGCTACCGTTCTTATGTGTTGCGAATCCCCGGAGAGTTGCAATGAGTTTTGTCCCTGGGCTTCGCCTCTCAACTATGGATAAACAATTCATTTTGCTGCCAGTCTTGAAGATGGTGGGCACTGGTGATGATGACTAGAAGCTAGACGGATGAAAATTTGATGGTGGTGATGATGATGATGCTGCTGACGGTGGCAGCTGTAGTGGTGTTGAAAGTTATCGATGGCTACGCAAATCCAATGTAGGGTCCCCGTCAACCGCTACGCCGCTACGCCTTAAATCCTCAACCACCCTCGGCCTTAACCCCTACGGTTAATGATATAAGTGCTGCATTCCCCATGATAAGGAATATACCATAGTTCCCATAGGGTCATTAATATAATGCAAGATTTATATCATCAACCGCATGCTCCCTGAATCCCAGGCTGCCCACCCTTCCGAGATCTCGCCACCGCCACCGCAGGCGCCGCTCTGTGCCTCTGAAGCAGTCGTGCTTTTTGTGGTTGACCCGGCACGAAGAACTGATTATGCCACATCTGCTACAGCTTGTCGCTTTGTAGCTTGGCACCGGCAATCGGCCATTCGGCCCTCTCCACCTGTTAATTCTGAACCTGCAACCCCCAAGCCCTAAAAACCTATCTCAGCCTATAATATGCTTTGGCCTTAATGAAGCTCCCAGATAGGTACTTTGAGGCCTAAGGAAAGCAGAGAAAGGTGCAATGGTGCATAGAGCCGAATATCCTACGCCCTATAAACCCTTATGTAAAGGGACCCTTAGGGCCCCCCCTTGAAGGAAGCTTTGGCCTTCATGGGGTTTAGGGCTTACGGTTTTCTAATATACGTACTTAAGGCCACACCTCAAACAGGAGGGGTCGGGTCCTGGCTTGCAAGGGCACCGGAAGCCCCAAACCATACATATGGGTGGTTGTCAAAATCATAATTTTGACAACCACCCATATAAGTCCTCAACCCTAAGTTGCGCCCCTCAAGGATGAAGGTCTAGGCCTTAGGGTGAAGGTTTCGGGTTTAGGGTCGTTTCAGACATAGGGTTTATGGTTCAACTCAGGTTTAGATTTAGTTAGGGTCTATGTGGTTTAGGGTTTAAGGTTCAACTAAGGTTTAGATTTAATTAGGGTCTGTGTGGTTTAGGGTTTAGGTGGGTAGCGGTCTGGGTTTAGGGTGCTTTGGACACACGCTCCCACAGCAGCCTTTCCCTTTCGTTTCCTTTCATACAGCTAGCCCCAGCCGAAAGAATCCTAAAGCCTGTACCCCCAGAGCCCTAAACTATGAAAAACTATGGCTGAACCCCCAAACCCTAAACCCTAAACCCCAAACGTGCCGAGCCTGAAGCCCCAGGCATGCCGCTACACATCATCGCAGTGCCATTATTTGTGCCTGCGATGCCAGCTCAGGCGATACATCAGGACCAAGGATGTTTAACGTGAAGACTAGGGCTTCGCTGAGGGTTCCTTTACAGGGTTCCCTCAAGGGAACTATAAGGGTTTCTAGAAAGATTTGTAGTATTGGGGCCAGAATTGAAATAGATATGGTTTGGGGAGTATATAGCACTAACAAACAAGAGGGAGCGCTTGGGAATAGTATTGGTACCTACTCAGGGACTCTGTTAGTGGATACCTTATACACTCTTTCAATTTCACAGCAATCTCGCAGAGATTGTTGGGTCACGGGTAATTGCCCACAGGGTCCTAGATACTTTCCCAAATCATAATAATAGTGGCTCCATGTAAAGAGACCCTATATTATAGGCCCTATATTCTACTGCAGAGGTACTTAGGACCTTTTGGGTCATACATGGTCATTGACCATACACCCGACCTCACACAGGTTCCAATCCAACAGCACGTGAGACGCTACTTACAGCCCAAAAACAGTACCTTTTAGGGTTCCTTGTTATGGTTTCTTTTTGAGTTCCTCAAAATAGGTCGGTGTTCTGGGCTACTGGTAGGTAGTACTCATTGCTAGTCGTTGCCAGCTACGGAATTTCGAACTATAGTGCCAAGTCCCGTAGAATTCATGGTACTTTCATTACAATTACGGGCTGTTGGGCTTGACGTTTAGTTTCAGCTCCTTTAAGCTCTACTCCCTAATTTCAATACCCAACCAATAAGCCCTAAAGCCTGAATCCTGAGCCAAAGGCGTATAGGGCTTGAAGTTGAGCGTTCAGAGTTTAGAATATCGGGCTTAGCCCGTTAAGCCTGGAAGGCGTCCAATAAAAGCACTCTAGGGCTCTTTACATGCTTAGGGTTTAGGGAGTTTCAAGCCTAACTTGCACCAGAGTTCTATATTGGGGGTCTTCCATATGGGCTGTGCAGGGGTTTAAGTTTCAGTCGTAGGTCTTGAGCTTGTGGTTGAAGAGTTGGGTCTTTGTTGCGACCCTCAGGTTGGGCGGTTTTGTGGTTTGAGACGTTTGTCGGCCTTTTCGGGGGAGGAACCCCTTTGAGTAGGGACAGGATCCAAGTTGTGGAGGTGCTTTCGATGAATGTCCGCAGTTGCGATACAAAATCTGACACTAGGTTCCCATTGTGCATCCTCCAGAAGCACCTAATGGTCAAGAACGAGATGTGGAACCTTAGTCTAGAGGTGATCTCGTGGAGTTTTCGTTTCGCTGCAGCTGCTGTGCTTCCGGTATGTCGACACGATGGCTCGCCTTGGCATGCTTCAGACGGCTATCGAGCCCGCTTGCAAGGATAGACTCCACCTGGGCCCGCACCAGCAAAGGCATCCACGCATGGAGGTTCAAATCAGAGTATGTGCTTTCCTGCTACTTCGGACCCTTTCATCGAGGAGGTGAACGAACAAGAGGGTGTCATGGAGCTACGCTTCGAGGAGCACAGTGGCGGCAGAATGCAACCAAGCGACCTCGAAGAGGCACCAGAGCGTGCCAGCGGGTCCCAGGATGGCCCGAATGTGACCGAGGATTTGGTATCCTCTCCTTCAAGCTGTGTAGCACCTACATGCCCGTGTCCTTGACCGTAACCCTAAACCCTAAACCTTGACCGTAACCCCCTAACCCTGCAAATCCCGCACCCACCAACTACCCCATGTCAGAGCCGAAGTCTGCCTATGAGGGACCAGTAGCCCTCTACTACCCAGGGGCTCCAAAGTAGTTCCTTGTTGGGTGTCCCCTTTTTTTTTTGGTTAGGGACTCCAATATACTACCCCAAAAGGAACTACTTTGGAGCCTTAGGGTAAAGGCTACTTGTGGGGTGCTGCTTGGGGTTTGGTTGCAGGATAGATATGGTAACGTAGGTTTGTACTTGGTGATTCTTGGTCACTTTGCCTATGTATAAGGGCTGAACCTAATAAGCCTTGAATCCCAAACCGTGAGCCCGAAACCCCACACCCTACACCTGCAATCCCGCACAGTAACCCTAAGGCTCAAAATTGCCCAAAAGCCTTATATAATACAGTCTTCAGGCCCAAAAGCCTTAAAATATGCGTCCTTAGAGCCTTAGGGTAACACCGACACCCCACACCGGTAGGTGAAAGCTCCACAGCCGAAGCTCTACGCCTACGCCCTCGGTCCCAAACCCCATACTAAACCCTCAACTCGAGAGTCTACATCCTAAATCCCCAACCTTCGGCCTTAAACCCAAACCCTCACTCTAAGTGCTAACCTCCACGAACCCTGAACCTCGAACCCTCACCTTGACCCTAACACACATCAAACTCAACTAGGTATCGATTTGGGATAAGTTTTGAGCTCCCTTATTGTTCAATACAGAGCCCTAGTTAGAAACATCGACACCTAGACAACCACTAGAATGGTCGGTAACTTGGTCGCGTAAACCCTGAGCCCACACCCGAAGCCCTCGACCACCAAACCCCGTAGCGACGTCGGTAATTTGGGGTTCGGGCACCAAATCAAGCACGGTTTAGGGGTTTAGGGTTTATATCGCTGAACCCTAAAGCCTAAAGCCCAAACCCGAAATTGCAAACTTAGTTCACCTCTTTGTGCTCACGCAGGAAGCAGCTCCCTTGGGTTCTCCAAGCTCGACACCGGAATACGAGCAGCCTGGATGAGCTCAGAGTTTAGGGTCACTGGGGTGTAAGATTGAGGTCCAGTTCTATAGGAGATATTACAAGAATCCCCCGAAATCTATACTGCAAGATTGAACCGCCTACTGGTTTGGACGTGATTTGGGAGTGTTATTACTCCTGGTCTTATTTCCGGGATTTTGGGTGTTCTTTAAGGTCTTGGTCGGGATTTACGGAGTGTGAAGCAGGCTTTGCAAGGATTTGGGTTGCGGGTGGCCGAAGATGGTAGGGTTGGGGGCTTCGGATGCAGATTCTTAGGTTTAGGCTTTAGGGTTTTAGGGGTTTAGGGTTTAGGGGTTTAGGGTTTAGGGTTTTAGGGTTTTAGGAGTTTAGGGTTTTAGGGCTTTAGGGTTTAGGGTTTAGGGTTTTAGGGTTTAGGGTTTTAGGGTTTTTGGGTTTAGGGTTTTAGGGGTTTAGGGTTTTAGGGGTTTAGGGTTTAGGGCTTCGGATACAGATGTAATGTGGTGTTCAGGGTTTAGGGGAGCAGGTTGTAGTTCAAACCTACACTCTCTTTGTATCATACGGTTTGGATTATCTCGTGTGCTTGTCACTAGATACTCACCATCAGATGCTGGAGCACGAGCAGGGCTTAGATGGATAAAGAGGTGGGGGTTGGGATTGCAGGTGCAGATGCTGGGTTCAGGGTTGAGGGAGAAAGATACATTAGGGATTGAAGATTCCCGGTGTTTATGTGGAGTCGTGTTACAAGCTAACAAGCTTCGTGTTGACGGTTCGGAGCTTCGGCACTTTGCGCCTGCATGTACAAGGCACATGGCAACTCGGCACCCTTAACACTTTGAGACAGTCGTAAAAGGACTGCAACTGTTCTCCCTTGCGGTGACCACCACCACCACCACCAACAGCAACAGCAACAACATCGTCAACAACAAGGACAACACCGACAATATCTGAATCACCAACAAGAACAACAACAACAACAGCAGCAGCAGCAGCAACAGCAACAACAACAACAACAGCACCACCACCACCACCACCAACAACAACAACAACAACAAGGACAACAACAGGAGCAACAACAGAAACACCAACGACAACAACAACAACCACAACAACACCAACAACGACAACAACAGCAGCAGCAACAACAACAACACCGACAACAACAACAACAACAACAGCAACAGCAACAACAACAACACCAACAGCAACAGCAACAACAGCAACAGCAACAGCAACAACAACAACAACAACCGCATCAGCAGCAGCAACAACAACGACGACACCAACGGTAACTGCAACAACAGCAGCAACGACAGCAACAGCAACCACAGCCGCAACGGCAACTGCAACGGGAGCCGCAGCAGCGTTTCTGACCTGTTTGACCACCACCACCACCACCACCATCACGACCACCACCACACCCAAATCCCACGCCGATATCAGATAAGCCGATAACACACCACTTCAGCCCCTGCCCTACACATAGGCCCTTTTGCCTGGAGTCTCAATCCTGTGAACCCTGAATTCGAGGGTTCGGCGCAAACCCTACCCAGAGCAATATCCCCTAATTAAGGAATATACCTTACACGAAAGTGGCCTTAATATTATGGTTTAAGGTATATTCCTCAATTGAGGGATACAGGAATCTCTGGGTATATCCTAAATCCTCGCCACTTCAACCCTAAATCTTGCAAACCCTACAAGCCCTAAGCCCCAGAAGCCGCAAAATCGAGGGCTGTGGATCAGCCTTCAGCTTCTCACGGTGGCTTTATGCTGCCACCCGTGGAGGAGGCCCTCTGATTGCGTCTCTAGAGGCTTCCGGGGCTGAAGGCTAAGGCTCGGTTTAGGGTTTAGGGTGGTGTTAGGGGTGCCACGGTATCGTCAGGGTTCAGGGCTGATGGCTCCCATCCTAAACTCTACACCTAAAAGACAAGAAGGAGTTGTGGGCAGTGAGGATTACCTTCCGCGGCATTGCTACAAGACGTGGTTTCGTCCCGCCCTCGAGTTGCCTACAGCCAACAAAGTAATTGCAATCCCAAAAGCCCACATCCGTGAACCCCAAACCCAGCCCTCCTTACAAGGCCTTAACTTACAGTGCCCTCATGTTTTTTAGAACCCCTGGAAAGGAGTCCCCCACTAAAGCTCGGAAAGAGATAAACCCAGTCCAAAATTGTGCCCTGACTAAGACCCTTATAAAAGCTCTACAGGAACCCTTAAACGAACACTCAAAGGCACCCCGAAGGGAACCCTTAAGCTTAAAGAAGTTTTTAAAGGAACCCTTGAAGCTACTGCACCCTCATGTTGCTGCAACCGCTAGAAAGGAGCTCCCCTACGGCTCTACCCTAAGCCCAGCCCTAAACCCCTAAATCCTAAACCCCTAAACCCTAACCCTAAACCCTAACTAAACCCTTAAAACCTAAACCCCTAAACCCCAACCCTAAATCCTAAACCCTAAACCCCTAAACCCTAAATTCGTAGGCTGAGACGCCCAGCGCTTCGCGTTATTTCATGCTCGGGGAGTCCTCGAAAGCTCCTCGGACTGGCAGTGACGTGGGGTCATAGGGGTTAGGGACCCAAACAGGGTTTAGGGTTTAGGGCTTAGGGCTTGCGGTTTAGGGTTTAGGGCTTAGGGCTTAGGGTTTAGGGTTTGGGGTTTCTAGGGACCCAAAAAGCACATAAGCATAAGCATTTTATGGGCATATCCCTACCTTAATGGGCTTTATAAGGGGGTTTATATGGGATATCCCTCTCCTAATTTTTGCTTATGTGTTTTTGTGGGGGGTCATAGGGGGTTCCTGTCAAGGGAACCCTACAGTTCCCTTAAAGGGTCCCTGCAAGACTACTATGAGAGTTCGGGCTTAGGGTTTAGGGTTCTTATAGGGGTTCCATAAGGCTTAAGGGTATTATGGGGTTCCTGTAAGAGTACTATGAGAGCTTGGGTTTAGGCTTAGGGTTCTTAGAGGGGTTCCATAATCATAAGGCTTAAGGGTATTAATCATGGGATTCCTAGAAGGTTTCCGAAAGGGTATTGTAGGGTTCCTATTATGAGGGCTGTATAAGAGCATGGGGCCCGGTGCCGAAAGCCTCAAAGCCCGAAAGCCCCGAGGTGTTTAGGGTTTATCGCTTAAGGGGTTTAGTTTGAGGTGTTTGAGTTTGGGCTAAGGGCTACTATACTATATGGTCTAGGGCCTAGGTTTGATCCTTTCGGGAGGATTCGGCTGAGGGTTGAGGCTTGATGGTTCCTAAACCCTAAACTCTATCCCGATGGTGTGTGTCTGTTGTTTTTCGGTTGGCCTTCAGAAATGGGCCAAGGCTAGCAAAAGAGAAATACGTCAATGACTGAACATCTGCTCGTTTTTGCTGAGAGTAATACCGGGGGCCATAACAAGTAGAATAGGGTTTTTGGGCATATTATACTTTGGTCATTATAAGGAACCACCCACAAAAATCGTATGGGTAATTATTTAGGCCCCTATGGTACTTTAGTTGCACCAGGTCCCTTTATAAGCCCAGCTAAACCCTCAGCCCTCCACGCTAAACCTTCAGACCCCGATCCGAATTCTTGTAAGTTCCGTAAAGAGCTCCTCGAATACAGGGGCCTAAATAATCACCAGTACTACGGTTGATGGACAAAATCCTGCATGACCTTAAGGACCCTAAACTATGGGAATTATGGTATATTCCTTATAATGGGTAATGCAGGATTTTGTCCATCAACAGTATTTTTGGGGCCCCGTGTTATAACTACAGTAGAATGGGCCGCAAAACCCTATTCTAGTTATTAAGGCCCCTATAGTACACTAAACCCCAAACCCGTCTAGACTGGGCTTTGGAGTACCATACTTTAATACTTTTTTCTTAAAGGAACCATTATGAAATACAAGTTTATACTATTTTCTCAAAGGAACCATTATGAAATAAAAGTTTATACTTTTTTCTTAAAGGAACCATTATGAAATACAAGTTTATACTTTTTCTCCCTGGTTACTCAAAAGCCCAGTAGAAGACCTGGAGTAACCTTTGGGTACGGCCCCCACTCAGTAACAGTTGGATAATATTCATAATATAGATATATTAGGCCCTTAATAGTAGCCCTATTATAGACTGTTACCGTATGGGGGCCGTACCCAAAGTAACCTGCAGGTTGCCCCTCTCACTTTTGCTTCGGACTCGGAGAGTCCGACGCCACGCGCTGTGCACCTGGGCTTGCAGACTGGTCAACCTGGAGTCCAAGAACCCTAAACCCTAAACCCTTAACCCTAAACCCTAAACCCCAAACCCTAAACCCTAACCCCGTACTTTAGAGTTCTGTTCTGAGGGTTAAGTTTTAGTTTTGGGTAACTCGAGAAGTTCAGCGAGTTTGCCGTGAAGTGCAAGGAAGTTGTGGTGTGCAACCTGAGAGAGATTTTAGAAGAAGCGCCACGTGGAAGGCTGATGGTTCGTCCTGTGAACATTGGACAGCCATTGACTTTAAGCGTATGTCAGCGACGATACAAAGCCACATGCAGGGCATGGACTACCAGGTAAGAGAGTTAAGCTCAATAGGCGTGCAGCTCTGGAAACTACATCATGGTATGCCTTCGTTGATCGTCTGAAGAGTGAGATGGGACATATAGGAAAAGACACGGAAGAAGATCAAGGGCCCCGTCTTGAAGCAGTGGGTGCTGACATGTGCGAAAATGCAAAAGGCAGAATGCTTGGAGCTGGATGCGACGAGTTTGGTCATCCAGTCAATGATGGTGAATCCTTGAGGAGGGACAATGAAGGAGCTGAGATCCCTTTTGGAGCAAGCATAGGTTGGTCTGACTATAATCTGCATCTTTCTCCGATCATGCAGCAGATACTGATGACAAGGCTTGGTGAGCGCGTGGTTCTAAGAGCAATTAAGAGTAGCGTTTACTGGTCTTACGAGTTTGTAGGGTGTTGTTTTTACCGGTGCTCTTTCTGGGTGAGTTGAAGGGGCATATAGGGTTTCTGCTGTTTCCTAGGTTTTTGTTTTTGTCTTGGCGGGTTTGTCGGGCTTGTAAGGTTTATGATGTTTTATGGGCTTGTACAGGTTTTTCTTGTCTGTGTTTTTAAAGAAATTTTTAAAGGTGTACAGGCCCCGGCGGGTTTAGGGTTTAGGGTTTTAGGGGTTTAGGGGTTTAGGGTTTAGGGTTTAGGGGTTTAGGGTTTAGGGGTTTAGGGTTTAGGGGTTTAGGGTTTAGGGTTTGGTTGGGGGTTGGAGTCGCCCTTGAACAGTCTAGGCCTTGTGCAACTTTCCCAGGGTTTGTTGCCTTTGTCGAGCCTTTGTGGGTGGGAACTCAATTTGGATTACACGGACGCTGACTGGGTCTAGGAAGGTCCGATCAGGAGTTTGTTTATGTTCCAGGGCTGTAAGTATTAGGTATTAGGCTGTTCTACCCCTGTGATATGTTGGGATAAGGGCTCAAACGCCCGACAGCCGCGTCTGTCCCTTTTTCGAGAAGAGTATAGACTAAGGCCCTTGAATCGGTAGTTCTCTGAACACCCCAAAACCCCGGAAACCCTGTAAACCCCTACACCCCCAACCCCAAAACCCCTGAACCCTAAACCCCTACACCCCCAACCCCAAAAATCCTTAAACCCTATAAACCCCTACATCCCCAACCCCAGAACCCTTAAAACCTTAAACCCTAAACCCCTACACCCCGAACCCCAAAGCCCTTAAACCCTAAACCCCTACACCCCAACCCCAAAACCCTTAAACCCTATAAACCCCTACACCCCCAACCCCAACGCCCTTAAGCCCTAAACCCCTACACCCCCAACCCCAAAACCCTTAAACCCTACACCCCCACACCCCGAACCCCAAAGCCCTTAAACCCTAAACCCCTACACCCCCACCCCAAAACCCTTAAAGCCAAAACACAACCCTGCGTTCCCATCTTTTAGCGGCCCTTCGGCTCCCTTCAGCTTTGGACCCTCGGCTGGAGATGACTTCAACAACCCGCCCAAAGCAAAAACACATCGTCTAAAAACATGTTCAACTTTATAAAAGAGTTTTCCAGAGCTAAAAGGTATGGTAAAAGAGTTTGCTCAAATGAATATGGATGATTTTTTCAAGGTTTCATCGCGACATCCCCTGAAGTCCAGGCCTAGACGCTCCTCAGACCAAAAGCCTCCAAAACCCGTTAACTGCTTGTAATCAGGGAGTATACATTAAATCATATTACGGAATATACCTGAAGTCATACTATAAGGAATACATCTTAAATCATGTTCAGCTTTAACCATATTAAGGCATATAGACCGTAAACCACGGTAAGGATCCTACTATATTTTAAGGCCTATTCCTTAATTGCGCCTGGTGAGATCTTCAGGCTCCTGCTGAGGGCAACAAGGGGTTCCGCCGAAACCCCAATGTAGGAACCTGATTAAGAAACCCTGGGTCTTTATTAGGGTTCCTTTAAAGGGGTCTATGGGTTACTATAAGGGTTCTATAAGGGTACTATAATAATGTAGGAACCTGACTAAGAAACCTTGGGCCTTTATTAGGGTTCCTTATATGAACCGTACTATTTGGGGGTTACAGGCCCAGAATTTCTTAATCAGGTTCCTACATTACAGTACAAGCCCCAATCCAAGAGAGTAAGGCTCTTAGGACTCTAAGGAGTCATAGATTAAGGCTTCTGGGCTTAAAGACTATATTGTATAAGGTTTTCGGGCCATTTCGAGCCTTAGGGTAAAAAAATGTGTCTAGTGAAACCACGCACAAATGATCACGAAGTGTCCTTACTCCCGTTTCCAACCCGTTGAGGTTTACTCGAATCCGGAAGCCCTGAAGCTTCAAACCCCAATCCCTTTCCCTAGGGATCTAAGGACTCATATATTACGCTTTTGGGCCCAAAGACCGTACTATGTAAGGCTGTTGGGCTATTTTGATCCCTAGGGTTTACCCCCCCCCAAGCCATCCTGAGCCCAACATCTTTTACCCCAGTCATCCCCTAAACCCTAAACCCCTACCTCAACCCTAAAGCTCTAAAGCCATCCCTAATCCCAACCCTAAACCCGTGAATCCCGAAATCCCTGAACCCACGTGCTGGTCTCGGCGAGGTACTACCAGCGCCAGGACAGCCCTTTCAACAGCCCTCGCACACATCAGAACTCAGAGGCAATAGGTTTAGGGTCTGGGGCTAAGGGACATTCAGGCGTTAAGGCTTTAGGGGTTTTAGGTCTCGGGTGTAGGGTTTAAGGTTGAGGGGTTTAAGGTCTAGGGTTTAAGATTTAAGGTTTAAGGTTAAGGGGTTTTAGGTTTAGGGTTTAAGGTTGAGGGGTTTAAGGTTTAGGTCTTTAGGTTGAGGGGTTTAAGGTCTAGGTTGTAGGGTTTAAGGTTGAGCGGCTTAGGGTTTGGGGTTTAAGGTTTTGGGGCTCGGGGTTGAGGGTTGAGGGACATTTAGGGTTGGGTGTTTAGGGTTTGAGATTTTCGAAGTTTGGGAGTAGGGGCTTGGGGGGTTGGCTGTAGGAGTTTGGATTTGAGCTTTTAGGATTTGAGGATTAGGGGATTGGGGTTCAGGGATTACTTGAGGAGTGCTCGACAGGTGAAGTTGGCTGGGTTTCTGTCGAGCACGTGTTTGTCTAGGAAGGTGCATGCTGGTGTTCAAGCCTTCTGTCTCAGCTGATTCAACCTGGTTTTGAAGCCCGCCGCATTGCAGTTACTGCGTGAAGCTGCCATTCACACATGCCCACCCCTAGTGGCTGAGAACGGATTTATTTGGGTTCAGGGTTTTAGGTGTTAGGGCTTGGGGCTGGACTTCGTTGTTTTGGTAACTCCTACATTAAGGGTTCTGTGGTATATAGGGCTTACCAAATTTCTGTCAGACTTGTAAGATGTGCTCCATATCTGGGGTACAATACGTTTTATAATTCCCGAATTCCAAGATCCGAGGCCTATTCCTTTGACCTGCAACATCAGTTCCTTAAATCCCACATCCTTAACCTGTCCGAAGACAGGCTACTACTGTTGTCTTTGCAAGTACAAGTTCAGATTGCCAAAAATATGTAGGGTTCGGGGTACTCGTTTCTCTAGCCGGGGTGAGTGTATGAGTGTAGAGCTATTCTTGGGTTAGAGGTACCCGAGTTGACGCCTCAACTTCAATATCAGCCTTAAAACCCACAACTCTCAACCCTGAACCCTACTAGTCCTATGCCCTCTGATCGTCCCCAGAGCATGTGCCGACTTTTCGGGCTCATTGTCCCGAAGCCCTTAAACCGTGATCCTAGAAACTCTCAGCTCTAAATGTATACCTATAAAACCCCGTGGCCCCGATAAAAAAAGAACCTTACATAAACAAAAACTAAACCCCACAGCGCACGCAGGTTCAAGAGACACCACGAGATCTTCAACTGGAGGAGTACGAGGCCAGGTGGGAACGCTTGATATAAAAAGGTGGCTACATGGGATTAGTGCAAGAATCCCTTGCAATGGCTTCGGTTCTGTCGAGGGCTCATGTTCGGTCTACATCGTGCTTTTTTGTGCAATGAATCTAGGGCACGGGTCTTGGCGGGCTGAATAATTCGCTGTAGCAGTCGTAGCAGGATTTCCTGATAGTCCCCATGTAGTTTATGCCAGAACACCACTCTATAATCAGCACACTTAAGAACTCAACTGCCCTGAAATGGGAGTTTCCGAAAATAGGGGACCCTAATATAGTACCCTAAATAGTAGGATCCTCATCATAAGGACCCCAAAACAAGGTACCCCTAATTTTCGGAAACTACCAAATCAACCCTAAATCCGAAGCCCCACTTCCGAAGCCCGAAAGCCTAAACTTCACACCCCCTGAGCCCGGCTTGGGTTCAGAATTCAGACCATCGGGTTACCCCAAGGGTCCAAAGGACCCAATAATGAGGTACTCGGTTTTAGGATAGTAGTTATGTAGGTTAGGATTTCGGAGAGTCTATGATTATCAGGTACTTGGACCCTTGGTTAAGGACAGAGACCAAGTCCTCAATCCTGCCCTGAAGCCCGGTTTAGGGTCGAGGGGTCTATTGGTTTAGGGTTTAGGATCTAGGGGTTTAGGCGTTTGGGGTGTAGGGTTTAGGATAAATCTTTAATCCGAGACCCTTTGCAGAACCCAAGCCTTAATGCAGGGGCCTTAAAATTAATACAAGAAAGTGGGCCTGGGGGGTATAGGGACTAAAAGGGGATGCTATTGAAAATTGACCCCTGCACAGTGCCCAGAGTCCGTCTACCAAAGAAACGCTAAATTTAGAATAAAATCCCCAGGCCCAAGCCTTTAAAGACATCCAGGCGCCGATTTGGAGTCGGAGCTTCACCGAGGGCTACAGCTTGCTGCCTGGCTGCACTTCCTGGTTAAAGGCGTGAGAGTTGAAAGTTACCTTGATGGATCCTGAAGGGTTCCGAATTCCGAGGGTTTAGGGTTTAGGGTTTAGGGTTTATAGTTACGGAGCTAGAAACGTTGCTAGAGGGGTTGTGTTTTCGGGCTTAGGGTTTCGGGGTTTATGTGTGCCTTAGATGACGGAAGAAAGTAGAAGGCTAATTGCGGCTCCTGAATTAGAGATTTGGGGTTTTAAGGCTTGGGTTTTGCTCAGCATTCGTTAGCCGTTGTTTAGTATCAGCTGCTGCCTGCATGGAGTTGAAGGATCGCTGGAAGTCTTGTTCTTTAGGGTTTAGGGTTTATTTGTTTTGTTCTTGTATTATAGTTTCAACGTGCATTCAGGTAGCATGGGCTCCTCTTCGGTTCCTTTTTAGATATAGAGCGCTGCATGTACAACCTACCGTTTCCATATCGCATGGTCTTTCTAGCTGCTGCCCAAGTCGGCGGCTTGCGCGGTAACTAGATTGATGAACAGCCTGAAACTCTCTTTGGAGTTTCAGAAAATGTTCATTGTGTTACCCCCTCGAAACCCACTTATCGAATTATTCAGGCGCGTACATTGTGTTTAGTCGGTACTTTGCTTCGTCTTGCTCGAACAGTCGGTTCCGGGGGGGGGGTGGGGGTGGGGTAGGTGAGTGATTTTTCCAGGGTGTCCGTGCCAGATTGGAATCAGCCTATCTTGAAACTCATGAGACCTTGCCTCAACACTAGCTGATACAGTCTGATATAGAAGCCTGAATAGTTGATAATGGTATTCCCTTATAGTCCCAACAGAGAAGTGGTCGTAGAGCATACACAAAAACCCTGCTGAAGTTATTAAGACCCCAACACCAAGTCCCATGCTCCAAGTTCGAAGGCCCATTAAGAGGACGTTCATCCAGTTCAACACGTGCGAACATGCCGCTTGGCAAATAGAGGGGTTCCAGGGTGAAGGGTAAAATTCATGGAGGAGTCCCTTATACCATGCTGATGCCTAGCTTCTCCGGCTGCGAACAGCGCCGAAACTGCGAGAATTGAAGGTGGATGTCGTCGCCGTCGTCCCTGTAGTAAGAGCAAAGACCGCGAGTAGAAAGACCAGCATCAGAAGGTAGCCCAAAGAGTCCTGAACACCTATATACAGGGGGGGGGGGATTCTTACCCCAACCCTGATAGTAGGCCCCTTATTTTTGAAACCCCACTTTCTGTGTTTTGTTCGATACTTGGGACCTTTTGAATAACGCGCGTGGACATGAACAGAGAAAAGTTATCTCGAGCCCCTGCCTTAGAGCTAGGTTCCTGAGTAGTACCCTTTTGCCCTTTTTAGTTTAGGGCCCCTTTTTAATTTTTTAGTAGGAAAAAGGTACCCTTATTATACAGGGGCGACTTAGGAACCAAGAGAGTTATCCTGCTCTGAGATCGCTAAATTCCAAACCTTCTCTACAAGCAAGCGTGATTTAGGGTTCAGGGTTTAGGGCTTAGGATGCAGGGTTTAGGGGC
Organism: Symbiodinium sp. clade A Y106; assembly: GCA_003297005.1. Lineage (NCBI taxonomy): Eukaryota > Dinophyceae > Suessiales > Symbiodiniaceae > Symbiodinium > Symbiodinium sp. clade A. Next base: position 101,130 of record BGNK01000017.1, on the reverse strand, counting down.
TCCTTAGGGGTACTTAGAAATATCTTTAGTTTTTGCTTCCTATCATCCCTCAGAAACCGCTAAAATTGTATTTTTTGCGAGGGGTGCAAGAAGAGTATAGTCTCTACAAGCATGCATGAGATTACGCTGTATACAACATACAGGACAATATGTTTACTGGTGTATAGCAGGAGGTATAATAATGTAACATACTGTGATAGGGCTATCGGCTAGATACTGCGCCCACTGTGTAACAGTTGGATAATACTTGCAAAAATGTACATATATATATATGGTATATACAGAGAGAGCCCTCAATATGACCCCTAATATAGGCTGTTACAGGGTGGGGGCAGTAATGTAGGAACCTGATTAAGAAACCCTGGCCCTATAACCCCCACTATATTAGGATTCATATAAGGAACCCTAATAAGGACCCAAAGTTTCTTAATCAGGTTCCTACATTATTATAGTACCCTTATAGAACCCTTATAGTAACCCATAGACCCCTTTAAAAGAACCCTGATACGAACCCAGGGTTTCTGAATCGGGTTCCCACATTACCCAAGTTATCGGCTATAGGGTTGTCTTAGCCATCAGCGTGTCACGGTCCACTGCACATGCCAGGCACTGAGTTGAAGCCGACAAGGAAACGCACGTAGGGGGTTTAGGGACATGTAGGGGTTTAGGGTTTAAGTTTTGGGGGTTTAGGGTTTAGGATTGTCAGCGTTTAGGGTCTAGCTTTTAGGATAATTCGGGTGTTTAGGGTTTGGGGTTGCAGCGAACCTCCACGCCCTGTCTCGTAGATGTGATACCGGAAGCGGTGAAAGTGCTCGCGTAAGAACCCACAGATACCAGCATCATTGCAAACCTTTGCATTATTTGGGCCTCGATTATATCCTTGTCAAGCCTGCCATTGACCATACGGCATTGGACATTGGACAACCATGCAGGGACCGGAACACAACCTTGAGGTGGAAAACGCAGCCAAAGTATCCCGGTCTTGTTGAGCATTGCATAGCCTCAAAACCTAAACCCTAAGCCCTAAACCCTATAGACCCTAAACCCCTAAACCCCTAAACCCTAAACCAACTTCAAGCCCGAAAGCCTGGGTCGGGTGCTGGGTTCCGGATTGACGGTTCGGGTCCCCGACCCGAAAGATGCGAAACCCGGGATCGGAACCCGGAAACGCGGGACCCGCGACCCCGGAACCGGGACCTGGATCCAAGGCAGGGAACTATTAGTCAAAGAATAGCGATGTCCCCCATTATGTTGTATTATACTCTGTTTTATCATATCATACTATCACAGAAGTGCCGTATATAATATTGTTTGACTTTGGATTCGATCAGAGTTGGTATAATTTGTCTTGTTATGCTTTGCGTCCATAGATTATACCATATTGTCTTGTGTTTTTTTTGTACTTCGTATTGCACTGTATTCATTAGCGTTATATTGTATTGTGTTGTACGATGTTCTAGTACATAACACTGTATATTGTATATGTTAGCTTAATATTGTGCTGTTGTATGTTAAGTTTACAGTATACTGTATTATCTCATACAGTATTTAATATGCTGCATTTGAATGTGCTGCTATAATGTGTGCTACGCGATGTTTTGTTGTAGGCTTTTTTGACTTTATATGCATATGTATATGTATTTGTAGTTGTGTATGTATATGCTTTTGTATATGTACCTGTATTTGTGTATGTGCAAGTCTATCTATCTATCTATCTATATACACATGATTCTACGTTCATTCGTATACACAAATATATATATATATATATATATATATATATATATATATATGTATATATATATATGGATATGCATGTTCAGTTAATCATTTAGCTATTCAGCTACAGGTTCGTATCGGCGTGTATATGTGTTTGTATGTATGCGCATATGCATACATGTACGCGTGTAAGAATTACATACAGATGCCTGTGCACATTTGCGCTGATACACAGGCTGATGGTTCGGACATGTATAGATGTGGGAAAGCAGCATCTAACATCATTTATTCATATGTTTCCTTTCATGTTCACGTTCTCACATACCAAGGTGCAGATGAACATGAGAGGCACCATTCTTTACGTGAAGCTTGACGGTAAATGTCGTACGGAATCCTTGATGGATGTCATCGGCTTGCTGCTTCGGGTGATGCACGTCATGAGTCCGGTTTCCTTGTGGGAGGGGCACGCAATAGTCCAGTGTCTCGTCGGATGATAATCCAACCTGGTTTCACAGAAAAGAATCACGACAGATATATCGCAAAAGAGTGACGCAGGTCCCACTGCTTGCTGTGGAATTGGTTGGGAAATCGCTGCATACGTGGATGGACTCCACAATGTCAGGCTTTATAACGTCCTTGGCCGAGGCATGTTTGCGAGGCTCGCTGAGCCAGGATATGCGCCATTATCAATGCTGTTTTGTACATGTAGTTTGTAATCAAGAAATCAAGACCGCAAGAAAGTACGAGCAAAAATAGAGGGATGTGAGCTCTTGATTGCACGGCGGCATGATTGATTCTTTTCAAGCAGCACTGGGGACGCCGCACTGATCAGGGATCATGCTCGAGTCATCAGCAGATCCAACTGCGTCACAATGCGGGTGTGGACAAGTATTGTGAACTGCACTTTCGGGTCTCAACTTTTTGGTTTTGGAAGTTCGACAGAGCAACAGTCAGCGGCGTGGCTGTATAATTAGCTTGTGCGTGCACGGCAGAAACATCAATTACATCCGCCCCCGGCGTTGCAACCCTTTCCAGAAGCGTCGTCGGCGTAAACATTCCCAGGACGTTAAGGCTAAACTACCAACCCCGTACCTTCGCAGTTCCACATCTTTTTGCACGTAAATCAGCCCTTCAACTTTGCCAGAAACCCCGCTCAAATACATAGCCATCCTCATTATTATTAAGATCTCAAAACCCCTGTTGCGTTTACCCCTTCGTGTTCAATGTTGGCTCCAAGCCACTAAACTGAAACCCGAAATCCCACGGTCGCCTACCATAAGGCCTTAATACTTACACCCCACGAGCCTTAGGTGGGACACCGCCGTTCTCGGTCAGTTTAAATCTGTGGGCGCTGGAGCTTCGCCACTTGGTGTTTCCAATTTGGACAAGATCTGCATTGTGGTGGTCTAGACATAACGAGTTTGTGAGATGAACCGCTCTACTGCAGAACGGGTTGTTGTAGTCGAAATGAACGCGCAAGCTTTCGGAGCAAAGTGGGTTCTAGATTATTAGATATGTGGTTCCACCCTAAACGAAGCTCCGGACGTGAGCTGCATTTCGATGCTTGTTCTTTTCTCGTGCGATGATTTCTGGAGGGCAGCCTAGGATTTTATTGAAAAGTCGTAGTACAGGAGTCGGGATACTTGTATGAATACTATTCCTTGAGGCTCCTTATGTTACAATTCGAGAACATCACTGTTTCACTAATATAACCCCACAACCGTTCTAGCCCTGAAAGCCCCTTGTACCAAGCCCTAATAGCAACCCTTATAATAACCCGTATTCTAGAACTCTTTAGAAGAACCGACTAGTCTGCAAGTCCCTGCCGGTCGCAGGCGACAACCTGGGCGCATCTTCAGAATGCTGCATACTCACTGGCTTCTCGGACCCAGGTCGAAGCCCTTAAACCCAAAGCCCGAAGCCCGTAACCAGAATTTGAAGTCTGGCCGTGGGGTTATGATGAAGACACTGCACTGCTGACGTGTGTGGTTCACATATTTGGTTAGTATTGCAGCTGTCGGTGCAGCCACTGTAGGTATCTGCATTCGTTTTTGCAGCAGTGATGGGTTCGCAGTTAGCATTGGTGGGAGCTCATGATGCTGTCAACTTTGTGCTGTAGGCTACTGGCTTATTACTTATCACAGCAGGTCAACAGTCTGACAACAGTGTTTTTGTATCAGTCCAGCAGGAAGAGGAAGAAGGAGGAACGCGGTCTTTGGCTCAGTACTCGCGATTTATGACCATGGTCAGAATTGTCAGGACCTGCAAACTTCTTCTTGTTACTGTGGTGAGAAATGGTTGAAATTGTACGCAAGTCGGATCCTCCTTTTGTCGTTGAAGGTTTCGTCAAATTTCGCCCGGAGGATTGTGCACGCTGGGCTCCGGATAAGCGGAAATTCTGCGGTTACACAGGAAAAGGCTTGTACATTGCTTTTCATCGCCAGAAATGCGGCGGTCTGCCGATAGAAACTTACTTTGGGTATCTCAGGCTGAGTCTTTAGATCTTGCCCATCATTATGCGCTCAGCACCCCTAAACCCTGAGGTAGAACATTTGAGTGACAAGGTGCATCTTGGTGTTTTTGTAATTAAGCGCATCCAATCCGCGCACCTTTCATCCCTAACCCGAAGGGTCCTAAGTGTCTATATAGCAGAATGTGGGGTTTCTACAATAGGAATTGCCAGTATGGTTTGGGCAAGTTTCCCCCATATAGGTACTTTGGACCCTTTGGGTAATCCCAGACGTGCGAACCAGAGGAAGTCGATCTAGGGTTTAGGATAGCTGCATGTTCAACCCTACATTCTAAGCTGCCTGAGGCAAGGGCTTGCCCGTCATGCCGAGTCATGCCTGTCAATGGCGTTCTCGGTGAGGAGGCTCATGTGATTCTTGTTTAGGGTTTAGGCCATGCATGTGCGGCAGCCTTCCAGCGAAAATGGTATCCAGGATACAGGCCAGGGTTCCTATCTGCACATTTTTTCAAGTTCTAAAAACATACATAGTTCTTCCTTCCCTCAATTCAATTGCCCGGATCATCTTCACATCTACAGCATTGTAGATTATCCGCTTTCCCGAATTTCATGGTTGCTCTCCTTTTTCGGGCTATCTGTTTGTATTTTTGTGAGCCAGGTTTTGCCATTTCAGTTTATGGTTGCAATTTCTGCGTTGGTTTATGGGGTTTAATATTGGAGCCTGATTAAGACATTGGGTCTTTATTAGGGCTCTGTATTTTGACCCTACTATGTTGGGGTTATGCGACCAGGGCTTATGGTTTTCTGTCTTCTCATGTCTAAACCCTTTAAACCCTAAAACCCTAAACCCTAAACACTAAACCCTAAAACCCTAAATCCCTAAAACCCTAAAGCCCGAAACCCTAAACCCTAAAACCCTAAACCCTAAAATAAGGGCTTAGAGCACGAAACTCCTATGACTCCGGCATGTTTCTATTTAGGAGGAGAAGAGCCATGGAAGCGATGCCCCAATGGCCCAAGGCCCAATCATTCGGCAATATAGGGGCCTCAATATAATTACCTATACTGTTCTGGGCGTTCCTCAATATGATCATAGTATACTGGGCCCCAAAACCCTATTCCAAACCCTAAACCCGAAACCCTAAACCCTAAACCCCAAACCGTACAGTACTTGGGCCTAAGGATGGTGGTCATGCGGGTCAGGAACTGGCGGGAGTATACGACTGACTTGTAGAGATACTGGTGAACTGAACACCCATGAAGCAATGAAGCCAAGAATCCCTTTCCTGCGCAGGCGTTTCGGTCCACCTTATGATGATTCAATGATCAGGTTCTGGTCCGTGGGAATCGACTGTGCAGGCTGTATAGGGTTCAGGGTTGTGGGATCTATGCCATGCCTGGCACAGGAGATCGGGTATCAGGCCGATGGTGTGCCCCTAGTCTCAACGCAGCCAGCTCGAAGGGTCTCAATAACAACAGCATGTAGCGCTGGAGAGCATGCAGATGAGACGTGTGAGACTACATTCCCCTTGCTTTCTCTGAGAATGTTGTTTAATGTAGGAACTTGATTAAGAAACCCTGGGCCTAGAACCCCAAAAAGCAGGATTCATATGAGGAACCCTAATAAAGGCCCAAGGTTTCTTGATCAGGTTCTTACATGAGAGTCTAAGGGTTTATGGCTCGAGGCAGGCAATCCCTGAAACCTTTCCATCCTAGCCCCAAACCTTCAACACTAAACCCCAAATGCTTCACTTTCTTTCCGTTGGGATCGGACTTCTCTGTGTAGGAGCGGATCAGTGCTCTGAATGTAGGTGTCACCATAATAACCCTTACAACTTGTAGCAAACCTGGGGCAGAATGGTACAGGGTAGCAGGTTAGGATATATTGAATGTTTAGTTTGCGATTTAGGGTTTAACAGTTTAGGGTGTAAGGTATACATAGGGAGTGGCTATACTAGTAGCATGCAGTATATGGGTTCAGGCTAGAGCTCTAGCTTCGGTTTTCGGGATGGTCATTTATGAAACGAACTGTGGACCTGAGTCAGGATTTGAAGTCGGCACTTTCAATTGAGAGTGTTTCTTGCGCTGAGCGCTGTGATGTGTAGCAACATCTCAGTCAGACAGTCGCCTACTAAAGGGGCCTTAATTAATAATTACCAATACACTATCTAATAACTGTTAAGGCCCCTATTTTATAGTACCCTGATACACCCCTTATAGTAGTAACCCTTATAGAACCCTTTACAGGGACCCTAGCTATATTACTTGGGCTAGAAGCGTCCCCGCTAAGACTTCGCCCAGGCATGTCATGCTTTGATGAATGACGGCATTCATAACTGGGTTCTTGTTATAAGGGACCTAATTTAAGTTACCACAGTTGGGATCTATAGGAAATAAGATGGTTTCCTTATTATGGTAACTTAGTTACATCCCTTAAGAAGAACCCAGATATAGCAGGGCCATCACTACTCGAAAGTCTCTGAATAACCTTATATACCCCGAAGGCTCAAACGACTTACATTATAGTATGGTCCTTGCGCCTTACCACATGTGTCCACAGTGCCTTTGAAATACGGAAAACCGCTCTGAAAAAACTAAACCCTAGCCTTCGTACTTCATCACGCAAATTTCTGTCCCTGCGCCCCCCAAACCCTAAACCGGAGGCCGTAGCCCAAATCTGGTTGGACTCTGAACAATGTCCAAAGCGTCCCGTGAACCTCGAAAAGCACTTATAAACCCTAATCACACCCAACACCTGGGTGTAGAGCTTATAACAGGCCTTATAGGGATCAGCGTACTTAACTAAATCAAAACACTTAAAGGAGATATCGCTCCGAGGGAGAATGGGTTCTGCCACACGTCATTGCGGCTTTAGTGCATGCTGCGTTCCCGCAAAGGCTGGCCACTACCTGCACTGACCAGAATCCTAAACCCTACAGGTTGAGGGTTTAGGGCTCTATCGGGTATAAGCCCTAACGCTACCCAGCAAGTTCTAGGTTCGGGAAGGGTTCAGGGTTTTCCTGTAGCCCGCAAGCCCTACAAAATGGCAGCTTCTGACACAAAAACTATGGGGGGAAAAACCCATAAAGCCGTAGGGTTTTGGATCCAGAGGTTGAGTTTAGGGTTTGTTAGTAGTAGAGTAGGAACTTTCATTTTGGGGGTGCTATCATCCCTATACAATCCAAAAGGCTAACCTTTAGTTCTTCTAGGATACGGGACGACTACGGTTTAGGGTATAAGCAGTTTGGGTAGGTACAGGCTGTCTCTGTTTCGACGGACCATGACCAAGTGCTCATATAGTATATAGAAGGTAAAAAGATATTTCCGTATGGTCCCCATTATAGTCGTCGTATCATGTACTCCCCAGGCCCAACTCGAGCCAAGTATCAGATCAGGAGAGATTCCGGCGTCAATGACAAGTACGATGAAAGTCTTTCCCCCTGCGATTGGCTAGATCACGACATGTAGTGTTTTCCTTAACCCCAAATAACCTACCTTTTTAAGGGCATATATAAGGGAATCATAATAAGGAACCCTAAAAAGGTAGGTTCTTCTGGGTTAAGGTTTGGATCCAAAGTCTCCAATTATTCGTTCCTAACCAGAAGATGGGCCATCCGACAACAGGTACTACAATCTAGAGTCTCCTAAACCCTAAACCCTAAACCCTAAACTTTTCATACTCCCTTCCGTGTCTGATGGTAGTCGAATCGAACTCGAGATCCTCTTCTGACCCCATGGGCCCCAACAGCCCTGCATAGTAACACCTCTACTGGGGAAGAAACCGTTCTTACTACCTGAGCAGGTAACTTAGTTGATGAGTATGTAGGTGTACGTATGTGCATGTGTGTGTATATATATATATACAGAGAGAGCGCGAGAGAGATAGAGATAGAGAGAGCGAGAGAGAGAGTCAACTTAATCATAACCCATGTTTTGACCTACGTGTGCAAAATACTAAGCTGTGACCCCGAAATCCTTAATTGTAGGATACAGCCCGTAAAACAGTAGGGTTGGCAACAGCTGGTGGGTGTAAGGTTTCTTGCATTGTGTGCTTCTTGGCCGTGATTTTCCTTTAAGTATTGTATTGAAGGTGCAGGTTGCGGCTGGCTGGGCAGTTTAGTTTGTAAGGCACTTGGCGTGCGTTGCCTTCAACCAGATCCGAGGGAATATCCATGCGCGGCTGCAACTTGCAGCAGCAACTCAACCCTAAACCCTAAACCGCTCACTTGTGTTCCGCTAAGCCCAACACTAACACCCGACAACTCCTCATTCCGAAGCCCGAAGCCTCAAAAGCTTAAACCCTAAACTTCATGCCCTGCATGCTAGACTGCAAGGCGCTTAGACTCGACCCTTATTATAACTATGGTATAACATACCCCATAACCCCATTCTGATTACTAAGGCCCCTGTACTTTGGCCATAGATTCCGGTGCAGCCACCGATCCGGAGAGGACCAAAGCCCCGCTTTAAGGAAACTCGCTTCAATGATAACCCCAAGGGTCCAAAGGACTCAATAATGAGGTACTTGGGTTTAGGATAGTAGTTATGTAGGTTAGGATTTTGGAGAGTATATGATTATTGGGTACTTGGACCCTTGGGGATAACAAGAAACGGTTTAGGGTTTCAATGAACCTGGTTGAAGGCATGACTATCGTCCAGGTCGTGTTTTCGCCCTGCTCGCAGAAGCAGCGGCTGACATATCTGGGCCCGGGTTGAACCAAGTTGACCTGAGATGGAGACAGCTGTTCGAAAAGAATGTTGACTTAGTGTCTAAGTCTAGTGCTTGTTGTGTAAGTTTCAGGGTTTAGGATTTAGTTTGCAGTCGGGTGTAACTGTAGCATTGGCTTGGGATTTAGGGTCCGGAGTTCGGTATTTCGATGAAGGTTTTACGTTCAGGATTTGGGGCTCAGGATTTAAGGGATTTGGATGTGGGCATAAATAAGGGTGTGAAGTTTAGGGTCTCCCCTCACTCAGCTTCAAGGAGGCACCCAAGGATTCATCAGTTTAGAGTTCAAGGTTTCGGGGTTTACGGCTTGGGGTTCACAGTAGGGAATCACCCCCAATCTAGTATCTTCCAAACCGAATCAGCCCTTTCTACCGACGTGATCGAGTAGATCTTCCAAACCGTTTCCCCACAAATCTAGGAGAAGAGGATGAGTCTATGAAGGGTCAGTGTCTCAACCCGGGTCTCGAGTACTTTTGACTGGCTCGGCATCTCGCCAATGGGCAGTTTCAAGTGGGGCATCTGTCAACCAAGCAGCCACTGTTAGCATCAGGAATGAAGCTACGGGATGCCTTGTCCTAAACCCTAAATCCTAAACCCCATGGCCCAAACCCTACACCCTGAACCCCAGGTTGTGAGCAGGATTAGACGTCGTCACCATCCTGCTTCTTACGATTCGCCGACAGCAGCTGCATCATGGTCCTTCACACGGGCGGCTTTGTCCTAATGGTCATCGTAACTGTCGTGATGAAACTTCTTTGCAAAACTCTATGTGGTCGAAGTGATAGTCATGATGCTCACTGGTCGGTCTTCCATGTTTTGTTTGAGTTGTTTTGCGCACCAGGCAGAGCTTTGTGACGACTGACAGTTGAAGGAAGTGAGAAAGAGCTTTAATACAGGGGTCGTTCCTTGTTATGAGTTTTTCTTATAGTATACTACATTTTATCTGTCTGCCCGCTCCTCCCCAACCCTGTCCGAATTACCAAGGCCTTTATACTACCAAGTCCCACGAGGTTGCCTTGGGTTTCCTGAGCCCGAAAGGTCAAGTCAGATTCCGATTTGGGAGTTTCCGAAACTTAGAGGTGCCTTATTTGGGGGTCTTTACTGGGCTTTGGAGTACCATACTTTAATCCTTTTTTCTTAAAGGAACCCTTATGAAATAAAAGTTTATACTTTTTTCTCCCTGGTTACTTAAAAGCCCAGTTTATGATCAGGATCCTACTATTTCGAGCACTATCCCCGGCCATCCGGGGTGTTGAATAATGAGGGATTGACCGTTCCATATCTGGGGGCGTCCTTGAAGCAATGTCATTCCACAGGCGGTATCCATATAATCTTACATTTCTTGGTGTGGTGTTTTCGATCGCAGACACTTGGCACAAAGAGATGTTTTCACTTTCTCGCGGAGCGTTTTCGCTTCATCGCCAATCTCTTCTGAGCCACGATCCTGCAGCGCAGGGAGAATATACTCGAAACCAATCCTCATAATCGAAGCCAACGGTTCCCGTCCCATGCCTTGAGTACCATTGCTTCAGCACTTCGACTTCCAGCGAAGCTCGCGAGGCAGCCTGTGCCAATCCTTATGTTGTCAAAACATTTGGCGCTATCGAATGCACGTAAACCGAACTCCGCGGAGAAGAAGTGCAACGAAGCAGCGCTTTGCGAACTTCATCGCGGCCTCCCCCCTAAAACAATGAAATGATCGCGGGTTCACCAGCTCGCGAACGGCATCAATCAGTAGATGATGAAACCAATGATGTTTGGGGCGAATTTGCCACGCTAGCCTCAAGCGGAACAAGTTGTCAACAAGACACAGTTAACGATGTCAACAAAACGCTAGTTGTTTGGCGCATGCGCCTTCCCTCATCCACGGCAATACGTGCGAGCTTGGCGTAGCTGAGAAGGTGCTGAAGCCCGGTCTCCTGCAAAGCAATGGCTTCCTGAGTGGGTGGCTATGTAGATCGACAAGGGCAATGTATAATTATACATTAAAAAAACCTTAGTGCCGCGTCAGAGGCCTCTGTGCTCAAGTAGCGGCCTGCAGCTTCGATTTTGCAATACCAGTCATGCAAATGGTAAACGCAATGGGCAGTCAGTTGCAGTCGCGTCGTATTGTGTTGTGTGGCAGCTTCTGCGCAAACGGATGCAAGCCAGGAGGTAACGACTCGACCATTGTATGCCTTCCGGGCAGCGGCAACATTTCAAACGAAAACTAGTTCATGTTGTAAACCCGGAGCCCCTAAACTTCAAAAGCTTAATAACTAAATAATTAATTACTCATAAAGCCCATAAATATATGATGGAGAACTCCAGGGTAAGGTTCTAGAGTTAAATCATTCGTAACTTATCGCCAAGTGTCTTTGGTTTGAAAAAAACAGAAATCTTCGCCTTTGCCCGTGACCAACATCCATGGTTTGAAACAGCTTTGTGAGCAGGAAATCTTGTGTTGCCTGCACCATTGCCGGAAGAGCGAATAGGCATGTTTATATCTCTCTGTTGCCGTGTCTCCTTTGAAGACTCCAGCAGCCATCAGTTCATGGAAAGCACTGCCGTTTAAGTGTAGTCCAATTCCGAGTTGGCATGTGTGCATCGAGCATATTCGAATCATTCGAAAGTTGAACCCTATTGTGTATAGGATCGGGTTCCAATTCCTGTCTTCAGGGAGTTGCTCAGACAAGAATCGCTGCTGATCACGCTCTGTCGTTAACCAGTGTGGCAGGGCACGGAAATCTACGTAGCTCAAGTGTGCAGGCTTCGATTTGGTAGCACAGCATCGATGGCAACAGTAATCGGACATCCACGTAGATTTCAACCCGAAGCACTGGTAATGCCATTTCCAGTCCCCACGCAGTTCAGATAACCTGCACCTGAACCCGATGTCGTGGCCTGGCGGCAGCCCATGACTGCTCCACGTGTGTCCATTGGCATCTTTCTCCGGAACTGTGCCCAGGTAGCAACAATTCAGAGACCAAGCGATAAACAGCCAGACAGGCTCCAGTGCCTCCGGACCAGATATCCTGCTTTCCCTTAAGCAGAATAGTGGAAACCTGGTACCCCACACAGACTTGTTCGCGTCATCGTACATCGGAAAACCTCCAATCAAATTAGCTGTTAGCAAGGGCTTTCGGAAAGGGTTTCGGTAAGATTCTTGCAAATACATATAGGGGACCCTAATATAGTACCCTAAATAGTAGGATCCTTATTATAAATTATAAGGACCCCAAAATAAGGTATCCCTAATTTTCGGAAACTCCCATATACAATATATGAAAGCATAATTACTGATTAGAGCTATATAAGCATATTACATATCGAACCCCCAACATGAGATCTCGAAATAACAACTCGAAAGCCTGACTCATGATACAAACATCGGTGGACTTAAGTAGATCATGAGGACCTTCTCCTTCGTAGCAGTATACTCACAGTCGTCCCCGTAGAGAGACACCGGGTGTACGACAAATCCATCCTTCTTGTCTGGGCAATTCCCAAGCCAGGATGTACCTTGCTTCTTGTGGTGAGACCAGAAACGGATAGCAGCAGAATCGTTGAGTTCCAGGAGCTTCTCTCTGAGAAGCCACATAATGACTTCGTGTGGGCAAAGTATTGGCACATCCGTCAAAATGGTGTCGATGGATAACGGAACATCTGGGCTCGCATCATCACTTTTGGCAGGTTCTGGCTTCAGAGGGATCTTGATGAAGTGTGGCGTTGGCACCTGGGGATCGCGAGAATGGTATAGCTATAGTTACTTAATGATAAATATTATGCACCATAAAATAAAAATTATTAGCAATTCCAAACTTCACCTTTGTCTGAAGCAGGGCGGGTGAGGCTCGTGAGACGTCTCGATGAATATTTCCTTGCTGGCGGCCGTGATTGCCAGTACTAGCAAGCTTGTTGACCGATGCTGGTGTATGTGGCCCAATGTCCTGTAGCTGCGTAGCAGGCTTAAACGAAAAACCCAAAGATTCCATTCCTGACCCTTGTGGCTCCTCTCGCACGCATTCTGCGATATCTTGCGCCGCCGAGGCGCTCAGCTCCTGGTGACAAGAGATTTGTCTCGAAGCGGTGCCTTTGAACGCAATTTATTTGTGCAGTCCAAGAGACCCCACTGCCAACAGCAGCCAATAATCTTGCAGTTAACGACGAGGTGTCTGCGTGGCGGGTGTATATAACTGCTTGCCTAATAATTGATTTTATGACATTGCAATCGAATATCAGTACATTCTCACCACACGCATTTCATGAGCAGCAGTGCTCTGCATCAGCTTCTCCCGTCAGTTCACAGGATCATCCTATCTAGCTAGGCTGCGAGAGTTCTATAGCTAGAGTGAAGTTCAAAAGTAGCTGGTCATCCAGCTCGTCCCATGGGATTGCGAACCTCGTGCGGTCACTGGAGCCCGAAGCCTGAATTAAGCACTATAGTTGTGAAAGAACACGTCTTATCTGTAGAAACACGTTCACACACACACACTGCTTGACAGTGTCGCAATCACTCCAATGTCAAATCATCAAGGCGCTAACCTCGGTGATGATCAAAACATGTCAGTACTCGTAGTACTCGCACGGTGTTCAAGCACCTGTTTTTTTGGATTTTGAGGTCTTCGTCTTGTTCGTGGCGATGCTGCGCTTGATCGTTTGGACAGCCTCATCATAGGCTTTGATGCCCTTTTCTGCATTGGTGTTCAGGGTCAGCTGTGTTTCCTGATTTACTTTTCCTATTCCCGCTTGCAGAGCATTCGCGGCCGTCTTCATCTCATCGATTTCCGGCTGAATGTCCTTGATCATCGCATTCGCATAGTTGGCAGTCCTGGGTGCAATGCTAATGAAGTCTAGGTAGGGTGTAGTGGTTTAGCTTCGCAAGTTTAGGATTTCTGATTGAATATTTAATTTAGCATAGGGCATTATTAGCATGTTTCCTGGAAACTAGCCAGGGAGCGACCGTGGGCGAGTTCATCTGCTTAGTGTGAAAATATGTTATAATATTGTTATAATATATGATGATTGTAAATATAATATAATTATAATAATTGTATATATAATATATAACTTATAATATATATATATATATATATATATATTAGTATATAACATATTTTCACACAAAGCAGATGAACGCGCAATTAGGGAATTACGTACGAGTGAGGGGATAGTACGTCGTGAACATTTGTAGAAATGCCTGACGCATCCGGGCATAAGGGTTTTGGCTTGCAGGGTTGAGGTTTTCTGGTATACGTATACGGTTCATACCGAACTGGGACTTACTTACACGAGTAGCTTACAATACACCGAACGGTAGCAACACGCTTAAGGATCCCACCCACCACTCAACAGCATTAACCTAATACTCTAATTACCCCCCAAAATTATATTGTCTGGACTTCTGATACCTTTAAATTAATTTACCTTACGAAACCATCTGAGCCCCCAACTCCGAATATGTTTGAGCTCACAAACTGAAAATTCCAATCCCAGGCTATGCGATCGGGTTTCACATTGGCCGTAATGCACTGCTGGAAGAGCGAGTCAGCATCAACGATCTTCAAGGCACCCCTGGCAACCAAATCCAAAGCGTGTTTCGAAGGATCCTTCGCCTTACCCTTAGCCTTCGGAACTGGGTTCTGCTCATGACCTTTGTTTTTTGCTTTGCCCTTGCCATTGCCCTTGTTGCTTCCTGCTCCTTTTCCTCCTTCTCCTGTATTGGTCACCGTCGTTGTCGAGCCGCCCAGCAACGCAGACCTTAATGTGGGTAGCTGAGATAGGGAATGTTTACAACCATACATGATTTTATGCAGTGACATATAGCAGGGTTGTTGTCAGCAATCATGCTCAGGGTAGCACCCAACCCGAGCAGCTCCCTTTCCTGTGAGGGTTGCACCCATCTCGAAGATATGATCCTCCTCACTGTCGCTCTCTGTGGTTTCAATCTTGCCATCGAAAACTCGCAGGAGCTCCCAGTCCTAGGACAAGCAGGATCTAGGATTGTACAGTATTACTAAAATTTAAACTTCTAAACTTATAGAATAACTCGGTGGTACGTAGTGATCGAATCGAATAGGGTTTGCAGGAGGCTTTACCGGTATGGGGAGTACATCAAAATAGTTCACGAATGATTTTATCAGTTGGGTATTTAAAAAAAATATATATATATATGTGTCGATAACATGTTCGAGGTTGTGGGTCTCGCGATATTGATACGTAAATTAAATAAAGATACGTATATATGTGGGATCGATGATTAGATCACATAGGCTTTCTGGGGAAGTGTCTTCGCGCTGCGGTACATCCGGGTGCTTTTGCCAATGGCGACCACTGCATGTCGGATCCAACTCCATTTTGTGGGATTTGATCTGTTTCGCCGTGGCATCGCCATGCCTCGACTTGCAATTGCATTGGTAGTTCTGGAATCTCAGCACACTGACTCTAATCAGATCTAGATATATGCAGTGAATTTGCTTGCAAGTTGCTTCTTAACCAAATCTTCCATTGTGATCCATACGAACTTGCCGCGACGCCGGTTGGCGAGCTTCTTCCGAGAGTTCAGGACTATGGATGACTCCAACCAGTTTTCGTTGCTAGATACGAAAAGCTCGAACAAGTGTCGAAGGACGTGCCTCTGTCCTTAGATTATTATAATAGTCTATGACTTGTAATAAATTGATCTGCGCACTCTTGACTCGACAGTGGTACTGAGCATTGAGCGTGGCTTTCCGTCCGGCCTAAAGGCTTTTTGCCAGACCTCTTCCGGAACTTCGGGGTGACCTGGGCTTCCCATTAGGGTTTAGGGGTTTAGGGATTCAGGGTTTTTAGGGGTTCTAGGATCGGGGGTTTAGGGTTTAGATTACAACAAAATATTTCTCTACAGCGTTGGTGCAATTAGAAATAATCGTTGCCCAGGCAATCCCACGAGTTCATCGGCAAGAGCGAGGCCAGTCAGTCATACGATTTATGATATAGGACCCTACAAGGCGCACGATCCAGGGAACCCTACATTAGAATTATAGTCGGTAGATATTATACCCCTGAATCGCGACCCTCCTGAAACAACAGGGCAGAAGGGAGCAAAAGAGAGAGCGCGAGAGAGAGAGAGAGACTAAAGAGAGAAAGAGAGAGAGAGAGAGAGCGAGAGAGAGAGAGAGAGAGAGGGAGAGAGAGGGAGAGAGAGAGAGAGCGAGAGAGAGAGAGAGAGAGAGAGCGAGAGAGCGAGAGAGAGCGAACACCTTATTATGGATCAAGCTGCGGAGGCTTCGGTTGAATCTCATCCAATCTGCATGAGCCTGCCTTGCAAGTCGCTCCTTCTCCTCTCGTGCAGCTTTTTCCTCAGGGGTTTCCTCGGTTTGTTCAGCTTGATCCGAAACAGAAGGTCTTGCCTTAGGGGCTGGGGCCGGAGTCGATGCAGCCTGCACGGGTACAGGTGGAACCAAAGCCGGAGCTTCTGCTTCTGTGCTTGAAGCCGCGGGTGCAGGTGGAACCAAAGCCGGGGCTTCTGCTTGTGTGCTTGCAGGCGCGGGTGCAGGTGGAACCAAAGCCGGGGCTTCTGCTTGTGTGCTTGAAGGCGCGGGTGCAGGTGGAACCAAAGCCGGAGCTTCTGCTTGTGTGCTTGAAGCCGCGGGTGGTGGAACCAAAGCCGGGGCTTCTGCTTGTGTGCTTGAAGCCGCGGGTGCAGGTGGAACCAAAGCCGGAGCTTCTGCTTCTGTGCTTGAAGGCGCGGGTGCAGGTGGAACCAAAGCCGGACCTTTTGCTTCTGCGCTTGAAGCTGTTGTTGCCGCGGCTTCCTGCTGGGGCAAAGTGGGAGCCTGCGATTGCGCAGCGTTGGCCTGGCTTAAGGCTGGTGCGTCTGTGCGATGGGCCGGACTCAAAGCTGGAGCTTTTGCGTTTGCGGTCTGGGCCGGAGTCGCGTTTGCTTCGGCTGGTGTTTCAGGGACTTGGGTGGGCTCTGGAGGGCTCGCTGCTACGCGTGCACTGCCATCGAAAAGGTTTTTCATCCCTTCAGCGGTGATCAACCCGAAGCGTTGAATCTTTTCGCTCGCCTTTGCGACGGGAGTGGAAGTCGGAGGGGCGCTGCTTGGGGCAGAAGCCTTTGCTGTTGCAGCTGCATCGATGTCCGCAGTGGGGGGGCGTCGCAACATTGCCTGGATGGCGCGAGGATCGAGAGTGGAGCTGGTGCTTCCGTTTTGCGATAGCAGCATTTGCAGCATGTCTTGCATAGCACAAAGCTGTTCCTTCAGTTCTTGGACCTGGTTTGGGGTATCGGGAGTTGGTTCGGGCGACTTCGCCGGAGGCGGAATTGGTTCGGCGAGTTCCTTCTCCAACTCAGCCATGAGAACATCCTGAACACACTCCTCCTCCTGAGCAGTTTCCGGTAGCCCAGTGTCAGGAACCGCCTCCTGAGGCGGTTCGTCGCCGGAGAGCGATTCCCCGATGCTTTCAATCGAACCGTTGTCCGAAATGAGCAAACCCGCTCTGCGCTTGCCAGCAGCACGAGCCTTGTCAGACTCCGCCATAGCCATGCACTCGGCCCCGCAGAAGATCTGGTCTTCCTCGTACGGATTTCAGTACATGTATTCGGCTCTTCTAGATTAGGTCTTTATGTTCTCACCCCAGAATGGCCTTCTCCAAAGCTTGCTTCGGTAGGCATGTCGTGAAGCACACGCAGCACTGTAGAGAAGCATCGTCCTGCAGGATTTAGGAATTGAAGTTCGTGCGCTACCCAAACAAGACCGGATAGGCCTGGGGACAGGCCCAAAATTTGTAATTATAATACCGATTACAATCGTGAGTTCTCATAATGATTTAATTAATTAGTGCCTAGCACATAGGTATGGAGGATAATTATACAACTTCGGGAGCCAGTGGTGGGGTGTGGACTCTATTCACTATCGATGAAAACATATAGTCTTCAGCGCTAGGACCATCGGATGAGCTATGACTCTAATTGTATTAGCACAACATGTAATAACACAGTTCTAATTAGAACTGTGTTATTACATTAAATAATAATCTAGATATATCTATAGAGTAGTTACTTTTTCCATTATATGCTAAATATTATTACTTTCATTAATTAGGGTTCCGGATTCAGAATCAGAGCAATAACCCCCGTTGCGCTTGTAAGCCTTAACCTGACTAGCTAATCAAGCCAGCAGGAGCAGGAACCACTCTTATAATTCAGATTTTCGCATAAGCAATGCTGAATAGGCGTTGGGGCCTTCGCAGCGGCGCCATCTGGTGAAAGCTCCAGTGACTCGCTTGATTCTCCTGTGCGCGGGATTATTATTATGGGTCCTTAGGGGGTCATGTGTAAGGCAATGCCGCTGTATCCTGAAATGCGTAGACGGGCCAAATCCTCTAGCACGTCCGTGGCAATCGTAGTCTGGGTATCCGAATGTCGGGGGGCCTCCTTCTCCGAAGATGCAGAGAATCTCGGGAGACTGGGTAGGCTTTCGACACTCGGGAGGGAGGCGATGCTTCGGTATTTCTTTGTTGTCGGCTCCTTCAAAGGTGTAGATGCTGGTGTTGCAGGCTGGGTGGCAGCGGGTGTAGCAGGCATTTCCTTCACTTCAGGAGGGGCTATTGTGGCACGCGCTGGGCTTGCCATGGGTCGTCTTGGCGTTGGCTGGGCTCGACCATACCTTGACAACGTATCATTCACGAAGTCCTGAATTGATTTGGGAATCGGAGCAGCCTCCTTGCCACGTTTCCCCATCTTCCTTCAGGCGCTGAGTCCCAAATCTTATCGGCCCTTGAACAAAGCTGCCATACATCATGCTAGTATAAGTCATTGTTGCCACCGACATGGTAGCAAGAGCTCCCAAAACTAAAGCTTGAGTAGACAATAACAAATTATAATGCTTATTTCTTCGCCAAGCATTACGTAACAGGTCTCAGAAGCCACACAGCGACGACGTGTTTTTGTAACACGATCCATTTGTGAGCTGCAGCAAGCTACCAAAAACCAAACTCACGCCAATTCACGCAATCTCACGCTAACTCACGCAAGCCCTTTCCTGGAGCGTCCTTTCGGGTTGAAACTCACGCAAACTCACGCGAACTCACGCGCACTGTTTCTCATTAGTTAACGACATGAGGTCAGAAACAGTCACAAGGCATTGTCCATGCATGGTTTTTTCTACAACATACATATAATTGAGTGATGCAAGCTGCAGCTACACCGAGGATGGCACGTGGCACTGTGTGGCAAGACGCTGCTGACCAACACGCTAGACGGGTCATGGCTGCACAAGACTGGGGGTGACTTAAAAAACATATACACCCTGAGTACGTGATGTAATTTGGGAGGCTCCGTAACTTAACCGTTCGTATGATCAGCAGCTGACCACACATCGTGCCTGAATTAATGGCTCCAAATCTCCCATTCTTATTCGAATTTATGGTTTAGGGTTTAGGGTTTAGGGTCTTATAAATCGTATTATTAATTATTCTTCTTCTATTAGTTATTGTTTCTATTCGCTCTTCAAAAAGATCACAGGCCTGGGTGCTTAAGCAAGGGCTAACTTTAGACTTTCCGGGAAGGGTAGGGTCCCTTTTGGGATCACAGGCCTGGGTGCTTAAGCAAGGGCTAACTTTAGACTTTCCGGGAAGGGTAGGGTCCCTTTTGGGATCACAGGCCTGGGTGCTTAAGCAAGGGCTAACTTTAGACTTTCCGGGAAGGGTAGGGATCCCTTTTTAGGGTTCCTTAAAGGCATCTAAAGGGATCTATAGGGGCTTCTTTATAAGGGTACTATGAGGGTTCTATGAGGATGGCTCATAATACCTTGCTCCTCCAGCCACCCGGTACTCGTGCTATAGACAAGCACAGACATAACACCCTAAACCCTGAACACTAAACCCTAAACCTTAAAGCCTAAACCCTGTGTGTGTGTGTGCAATATATATAATATGTTATATCACACGACTTCTTTGGGCTTGTTTTCGTTCCCCATATATATATATATCCCTGTATATGTATATATATATAATGTGTGTGTATGCAATATGTATCACACGACTTCTTTGGGCTTGTTTTCGTTCCCACATATAATCATGGCTCCTTCGGGTGTGATTATGCCAACATCACACGACTTTGTTGGGCTTTCGTGCTTACCTTAGCATGCGAACTTTTTGGAGGGCATGTATTTGTGTATATATTATTATTGTACATTCGCTCCAGCGTATCTATACAGCATATGTACATATACACGTATATATCACGTTGAAAGCCCTGCCGGACCTGACGCAGGAGTTCCTAAAGCAGGGCCGCAAGCGTGCATTGGCACGTGTCTGCTCCGGACGCACTTGTCTTTATGGGGTTTGGCGAATTCTATATTTAAATTCGTGTGTGTAATTTATAATACTAAGGTATGCAGCCCTCCATGAAGCGCGAGCCGGCAGAGGAAATCTGGCCAAAGAGATTCTGCTAATTACCGCAAATCTACCGGTCTTGAAGCCCTCTGTACCGATTGGGTTTCGAGATTCCCTGTTGTAGGTTTGAAAGATAGCACAAATCGCATTCAGAGGTTTAAGGGTCGGTTCTGTGTGCTTCGGGGCGCTACAGATGAGGGTTTACGGGGGTCACTTAAACCTAAACAGTCAACACCCTCAACTCACACTGACTCCGGAAGATCGCACGAGCACAGGCCCCATTATCCCTGATAGGTTTACTCTGGGGTTAAAATTGAATTCTATATACATATATTTGTATCTAATTCAGAAACGAAAATTTCGTTTCTGAATTAGATACAAATATATGTATATTATAAATTAGATAAATATAAATATAAATAATATATATATATCTATAATTATAAAGGCTATTATAATATAATATAAAACCCAGGCCCAACACTGAACCAAGAATCCCCCAAACACTACAAAATCCCGATAATCACTATACGTATATTAATCTAGTTACAGCTTCGTCTTCGAACGTACTCCGCAGCTGGGGCATCTAATTAGTAATGTCTACCAGTCGACTTCGAAGCTTACAAGGGCAGATCCGGCAGGGGTTTCCACGAACCCCGCTGTGCTTCCAAGATGAGGAAATTGCGGACGTCATCCAGTTCTGCTTCTGCCCACGATCCCGGCGAGTCCTCGGCTGCAATGGACGGATCAGGTGTCTTCTAGTGATTATTCGAACTACAACTCAGGTTTCGAATTCTAGCCCAGGGTCAAACTGCTTTACAGCTCCCTCAATCTCGCAAAGCTCCAGTCGCAGGCCACGGTCGGAGGCCTGTATGCGAGGGTCAAGGGTTTAGGCTTCAGGGTTTAAGGGTTATCAGAGATAATTAATTTTATGGAATAAGGATTAGGGTTTTACTTAGGGAGCAGGGTTTAGGGTTTGGGGTGGGGGTTTGGATTCCAGCTACTTCGACAATTGCAGGAAGCATGGGGCGGAGCAGGTGACAGGGAGCGGTGTGGGGATGTAAACAGCGTATGCAGCAATGAAGGCCTCAGTCGTGTGTAGCTGCTCCAGCTGCAAATCGGTGATAGCTTTGGCGAACCCTGGAGGATACGCTTGTGTCTCACGTAGTGGAGCAGGAATCCCAGTCCTAAGCTTGCTCTAGATCTATCATTCTATGCTATAGCTATTATCGACAAGCAAGGCAGGATCTTTAAAAGAAGCAATATATGCTGAGCACCTAACACTGCCGTCCTACCATCCTCTTTCTTGATTCGCTTCACCACCTTGACTGAGGATTCACGAAATTCAGCACGCTTGGCTTTCGTGAGGTGGTTCTTCATCTTGGGCATCTGCTTCCTGGCAGTAATTTTGGAAATCCGAAACCCCATGGCCAGGGACACCCACAGTATAGAATTAGGAGTTAAGTGCAACTATTAATTAATACCATTATATAACTCAGCCCCTGACCATGTGCCAAAGATCACCGATGGCTTGGGGTTGCTGTGTCCGTAGAGGCCCATCCAACTTAGCTGTGCGAATGTTGTACACACGGAAACCGCAACCCAGCATGTTGCTATGTTATGTACACGTGCTGGCCTTCGTTATAATTGCTGCCGAGATTCAATGATACCTGTTGCCAGCTAGGTAGCTTCCCACACACACCCAACAAATTATTCAGGTATTGAAAATATGGGAAGTGCTTGTAAGCACTGGATAGAGGTTGTTCGATGCAGCTCCACACCCCTCGAACCGTGGCGATGAAGAGAAGAATCGCGAATCGTGTGTTCACTCTGTTGGCCGCCCGAACACCTGAGCAACTGTGAACAATCGAATTGGGGAGATTATAGCCCTGACCGTCGAAGCTATGTCAGACCAGGCACTTGGTAAGCACTGGTTGCCCATTGGATCATCTTTTGTTCGGCAATGAACCGACGAGCTCATAAATACTTGATTGGAGCAGGGATTCCCGCCCCCACAGCAGGCTTCCCTGCTTGAGGCGAAGGCAGTATTTCACTACAAGTAGCCAGCCACGCGTCGTGGTGATGTCCATGTCATCTCCATTGATCACCACATCATATCGCGACCTGTTAGCTAACAATCAGATCCTATAAACCGACGGCTTTAAGGGCATGTGTTCGAGTACATAATAAGGTGTGGACGCTCGGTAGCCCCGCTCGCCTGCATGGGAGACTTGCATTATAAGATGACCGCATCATCATTAGCATTGTTCTTGACTCTGGGCTTCTGACTGAACTCGGTCCAAATACGAGATGATCCAGAAAAGACTTCCAGGAGTACCAGATCCTCAAATAAGAACTTGTACACTCTGCAGTCGACCTATAGCTTGAGCCCGCAACACTAAGAACCTGACCCGCGCACAACCTGCTGGTCCAGCGTCTGCGATTGATGCGACGTAGTGACACATCTGGAGCCTTGGATTGCAAGGGAAGTCAAATAGCGAAGTCGAATATATAGTACATGCACAGATAAAGTATGATGTGACGCCAAACTGCTAGACAAGAAACACCAACGGAGGAAGGCCCATAGTGAGCAGAAGCGCACACGCACGGCTACTCAACTGAAGAGGGTGCACCGCATCCATTGCTCAAGGAACACAGGGGGTACAAGCAGCGATTGTTTTGAGCTGCTGCTTCACACAAGAATCGGTCTGCACAGACGCGTAACTGAAGCAAGCCCTATCAGTGTGCAGAGGGGCATGCGCACTTCAGGTGATTTTGTGCGCCAGCTGTGGATAGTCTCTTGCTGATCTATGCCGGCATCCCGCCCGACAGCTTAAAGGCGTTTACCCCGCAAGGTAGCCCACACTAAATGTGGAGCGGATATCGATCTTGCATCGCAAAACTATAAGCCCCAATCACCCAAGCTTCAGGCCCCAGCAGTTGCACCAGGCATTGGCAGCAGGAGGTGCATGTGGGAAGATCTCGGACCACCGGTTATGCAGATCCTTCATGCTCTGAACCGGAGGCTCCACAACCCTCTTCACAGCAAGAACCTGGGCGATCTCCCAGCCGAAAGCCAACCCAAACTTCGTCCAACTTACGTTGACTCCTCCAGTCTGGAAGACCTGCAATGGCTGTCATGATCATGGGGGTGGGATTGGTGGGACTCAGGAGCTGTACGTGCGTTCAATGGAAGTATGATCGCATGCCTTCAAACCCAGCTGTTCGCGCACAAGTCCTGGAAGCCCTCCTTTCGCCGCTTTGGGGATGTAAAACAGCTTCTGTGCACCGGCAGTCACACCGATCGAAGATTCGCCACAGGTTCTGGCAGGGATGGTGTAGCTCCTCGTTCATGATACATGACGTGCTTAAATTCCAAATACGAAGCTCCTCAGATTATGATTAAGTATTCAATTCGTGAAGTCCGAGGCACTTCTGCTTGATCTCCTTCTCGTCTGGCCCTGGCATGCCGATGTCGACTGCGAGCTGGATGCGGTCCATCATATCCTCAATGGTGGTGTCCTTGCGCAATTGGTTTCGGCTGTAGGGCATGTAAAGTTTCGGTGGCCAACAAAGCAGGGGTCCTGGGCCTTCTTCTTCTTGTTGGCAGGGGTTGCCTTAAGTGTTGTTGGCTGTGCCATGCAGCAGTCAGAGCGAGTGCCGAAAAGTACATAGGCTTCGATTCGTCTGGGCAGCACGCTCCTAATCCCAATCCCGGCCCAGGCTCCATCTCAGGCTCTTCGGCAGGAGCCTGGTGGCAAGCTGACGAAAGAACGAGGGAGTGAGACATGCAACGAATCGAAGGAAGGATGTAATCAGATGCTGGACACCCCACAAAATAGAAAAGTTTAATAAACAATAGAGGTAGATGGGAAAGAAAGAGAGATAAGGAAAAAGAAAAACAGAGAGAGAGAGCAAGATATAGTTCAGTGGATATATATATATATATTTATATTTTGAATTTCGGAGATACAGAAATCGAATATATATATATATATATGGACGGATAGAAAACTTAAATATAATATTAAATATTGGCGTCTATCTCTCCCTCTCGCTCTCTCTCTCTCTCTCTCTGTCTCACTCTCACTCTCACTCTCACACTCTGTCACACTCTCTCTCTCTCTCTCTCTCGCTCTCTCTCTCTCGCTCTCTCTCTCTCTCTCTCTCTATCGCTGCTATCAGACACTTGATATGGCTGGGCATGCCTCGGTCTCGCCGTCCGGAAGTCCATCCGCCGCAGTCACTGTACTTCCCTGATCTTTGGAAAGGGTTGGTTCGAGAGGATCGATCGGCTTGCGTGTGGCTTTCAAAACTAGATTTGGGGTGATCATATAGCCCGCCTTGGAGGGTTCTGTGGGCTCACCTTCAGCTTTGCGCTTGCCACCCCTGCAATTAGCACTTGCTTTAGCGCCGGCTCCACCCTTGCTTTGGGCTTTGGCTCGACCTTAAAGATTCAATCGCTATATGTTGCCAACATGCGAAGCACCACGACTACTCATTTGACTGTGCTTGCCATAAATACTAAGTTCAGCTCACTTGGCCAATGCCTTCTCAGCCTTCTCTTCCTTGTTCACGGCTTTGACTTGCTGCTGTCGCAGGAGCAGCTCGGCTTCCTCTTTGAAGTCGCCAGCTTGCTGCATCTGGGCAGCAATGCCAGCGGGTACTGCTGCTGGTGGCAGCAATGGCTTGGAGTCCTGTGTCTGACTAGGTACCAGAAGAACTAGCAATTGTCGTTCTGATTCGATGATTTTGCACGATTTCTATATATGTGTACGTATATACGATTATAGTTGCACCTGTATATTGAAGTGCGCATGCTTATTCCGAGAGAAACCAGACCAAGAAGCCAAAGCAAATAGGAAATATCGCGAATCTAGAATTATATAACTTGTGCCCTGACATCCCGTAGATTCGTAGATACTTCGAACAAGTTAAATAGAGTATATTGCATTACTGCTGCAAGGGTCCCGAAGCGCTGGCCCGCATTGCTCTGTCTGCTCCACCTCCCGGGACAGCTTTAACATATGGAGTACTAAATGTGGGCAATCGAGCCTCATCCACGTCATCCTCATGCGTCGGCTCTTCCTATCATGATCATGCATGATCATGCTACGTAAACACGCTTGTCACGTATAACGTAAGTGGTGCAGGCTCCTCACCAGCACGTTGCTCCGGTTCGGCTGTCTCCTTGACACACGTACACAGACAGGGCAAGCCTTGAAAGACAACGCATCCGACCTTGTTCTCGTTCGGGAATCCGTTGGAGCCCTTGCCGGGTGGTATTACGAACGAAATTACAAATAACAGGCCCGTAACGGTATGCGCATGCCTCGTTGGCTGCATCGCCCTCAACCTGAAATGGCGATTGCGAGTTGACTCCAGCACACAGTGTCCCAATAAGGTACCCGCCGGTACTGCGCTCAACGAGTTCGCGGATCCCGATCTAGAAGCAGCCTGGCGACAAAGCTCACTTTATTGCAAGTGTTCACACCCAACATATACAAGATACCTCCGATGCTGACGAAGCCGGCTCTGCCTGGCACTCGTCAGGGATTGAAGTTTCAATCAACGATACATTTTGATAAGTCCCATTGAAACCTCGCTGTTCGCAGCGACTGGTTCCACTACCATACCCTGTCAGGTTGCATATATATATTGTGGAGTTGCAAAGTGCACACACAAGGCAGCAAAGACAGAACACTGCCTCGTCACTGTCGGCAGCTGCATCCTCAGCCTGCCCAAGCGATGCAGACCCCAAAATAATTAATTGTATATTCTCTAGACGGGCGCACCTCAGTCGAATCGAAGCCTGGCAAAGTAACAATCAAGTCCTTCAAAGCCTGTACTTGGGGGCTCCTGCCAAGCGATTGAAGTTTGGGACATGTGAAGAAAATTGCAATATATGATGTCCTCGCATTTCTGGTCTTCTGTGTCAGGCGCACAGCGTACATCGCCAGATTTCGAGCTCTCCCGCCTTCGAGGGCCGCCCAATCCTGACGCGCTGGCGAATCCACTTTAATATGTAATTAAGGTGGTTGCTGACGAGCTTCAGTGACGATTTTTTTGAGAATCTTCTTCTTGCCCTTTGGGGGATGTATCAGCAAGCCGCGGTTCTCGTTCAGGATCTTGAACGCCATCTGATCAAGATATTCGAGTCGACAAGTGCAGGAAGGATGCTAGGACTTTGTTGGTCATCGACTATTGCAAACAAGGGACTTCAAATACTCTGGGGCTTGGCAAGTTTAAGCCGTACTTGGCAAAGAGGGTCAACACCAGCCGGAAGTTGCATATGACCTCAACATGAATGATTACGACTTCGTTTGTTCCATACCACCGTTGTTGTAAGCAGCCGATTCGTAAGCTCGACGCATCCACCTCGTATACACTTCCGCAAGCCAGGCTGTTCTCAGTCAGCTGCACGACCGGTGTGTCCTGCAATGTGAGAAAAAACCCTCCCAGAGCTTAATACCATGAGCACCCAAGCCTCGCTCTCACGAATCGCTTGCCAATCGGTCTTCATGTCAGTGAACACGCCATCCAGCAGAGTATACAGATCATGCGCGGCAGACTCGAGAGCCTGCAAACGGAATAAAGGAAAGCAGAAGTATTTGGTAATTCCTGACAATGACTTGCCTCCTTGCTGGTCATGAAGGGCGCTGGAGCGTGTGCCGTAGCACAAAAGCAGTGCACACAAGTAGTGCGCAATATTATGCAAGAGCCGTGCTGCAGCACATGCTCAATCACATCTGAAACAAAGCACAATCAGCAAAAGCACAGCAGAGAGGGAGGACTTACCCTCGGAGCTCGGTCTGCGAGCTCTCAAAGCCCGCTTCATCGGCAACGAATGCCATCATTAATTCTGAGTTTGTTCGCTGAGGGATTTGTTTTGCACGTCTACAAGGACTTTGAAAGGTTTTCTACATTTGATTTCAACATCATTCCCTGACTCGTTCGGGTTATATGAGATGTTAAGACCACCATGCAGCTGGTAAAGACTGCAAAGCTAAATTGTGGGTGTACCTACTTTGCTATAACAACGATATATTCGGTACAGATATGCACCCTTCTATTTGTATCTGTGTGTACTATATGACTATACATTGTACTATATTATATGGTATATACTATAATTAAGTACTATGTACTACATATATATAGTGTGAACTGTACTATATATACATATCATGAACAACTTACATTCCACAGGTGCTGTAAGCCTTCATGTCCCAAGTCCTTCCCAGCAGCGCGCTTGCATATACAAGTGTCCCGTGCCACGGATCTGGGCCGAACCTCTCACATGAATGATCTTGAGATGGGCAGGGTATCTTTATCGACGCAACCGAAGAAGACTCCGACGAGTTCGTTTTCTGGATGACACGCCAGAAAACTAGAGTCCCCTATTTTCGGAAGGTCCGGTTTGATAGTATACCTAGAGGCTCATACCCTCCGCCTGTTTTGGTTACCCATTTTTAATATATTACAGATCCTAACAACGGAATTAGGTACCCTAAAAAAGGGGTAGGGTATGGGCCTCTAGGTAGTCTAGCATTCAGGATTTGGGATCTAGGATTCAATGTTGACGGTGTAGGGTGCGGTTTAGTGGTCAGGGCATAGGGTTCTAAATTGACGGGAGGGGATTGCATGCAGGGCCTCTGAGCATGTTGCTTTTCCGTTTTGTTTTCGAATGCTTTGCTTTCAGGATGCTCGATTGTTGGCAGGTTCTGGCCGTGGATGAGTACTCACTCTTCTAGCGTGTTAGGTTTCAGACGGCTGGTGAGTGTTGACTTTTGGATCTTGGATGTATAAGAATCAGTGCAGGGGCAATGGCTGCAGGATGACATGCCCTGTGCTGACGTCAGCAGCTACCCGTCAGGGTGGCATGAAGGGCTTATGACTCTCATTTCGTAAACCCCCTCTACGAAACCCTGAGTCTTGAAACCAGAACCATACATGTCGCAGCATCGGCCTCAAAATCCACAAACATCTATATAACCCAAACCTCACTTTGTAACAAGCCCGGAGTCTTTGTCAAGTTTCAAGTTGCAATTCTCTGGAGACACCATTGCGGACGAAGCCAAATGAAGTGAAGATGCCCCTTCTGTCTCAGTTTAGAGGCTTTGGGTCTGCGAGCTTAGGGTTTAGGGTTTAGGGGGTTTAGGACTTGCGGTTCAGCGTTTAGGGCTTGGGGTGATCATGACCCTAAATTCGTAGGGCATAGGGTGGTGACTTGATGACTGGGGTCAGCCAGAAGCCCCTAGTACCCTTTGAAAGAGCCCTTATGGTCCTATATTGGAGGGCAGTTGGGGGGTCTAGGAAGGTGTTGGGATTCTAGCTTAAGTTTAGGTTTTATCGTACTTTGGTAGGGCTTCGTGCACTATAAACTTCGGTGTTGCACATTTCACTGGCTCGGGCCCCTGAAGTCTACATAGGGTCCAAGTAGCCGGCCGAGTGACAAGCCCTGGTTGTATATGTCAAACCCCAAGGGTCCACGTGCCCAAAGAGTACTGGTATAGACTTTGGGCCTTAAGGTAGTCCCTTTATCGCGACGTTGAGACCCAAGTATATACTATTTGGGTACATGCACTCCAAGGGAATGTTAACTGCCCTACTTGCTGGCTCCCTCCTGCTTGACTGAGATCATCCTTAAGCAGGTGTCGACAGGGTGACTCTGCCTTTGGCGTGTCCAGCTCGCTGGTTTTGGTTCTCACATCATCCTCAAACTAAGTAGCTGAGGAGCCTTTACCCGTTTGGGGCATTTATGAACCCACCACAAGTTTTAAGGTTAGCCTCGGAACTCGGCAACTAGGTTCCTTACCACCACCTTTCTGCCCTACACTGAACCCTAAACCCTAAACCCTCCTAAAAGGCAGGCCTCGCAAAGTTTAGAAGTACCACGGTTTAGTGTTTAAAGGCGGCCTTACGGTTGGGGTCTGAGCCGGATGAGAGGGCATGAATCAGGGGCCTCAAAAAGGTGGGATGAAGGTAGGTGGGGTAATCCCAAAATAAGAGTCCTTATATAAGGGATCCTTAATCCTACCTACCTTCATCCCACCTTTTGAGGCCTCCAAATGAAGGTTTATGGGTTTAGGGTTTATTGCTTTGGGGTAAAGCTTGGTTCGGGAATTAAAGTCATCTCTGTCTCCTCGGATTTATTCGTAGCCATGTTTTAGGATGGTCACTCCTGGCTTTATTTACTATATGAGCCTTAATAATTACCTATACTCTTCTGGGGTTCCTTATTATAAGTATAGAATATTATACCCTTAAACCCTATTTTAATTATGAAGGCCCCTACATGAGAGTTAGGTATCCGGCATCTGTCGTCTCACTTGAGATGAGGGCATTTGGCTTCAAATGGAATCTGCATTGCAGGAGTATTTCGCTCGATAGGAGCTCGTACAACTGAGCTGCTTACATAGCCTCGCAACTGGAGCCGGCCGGATTTCCAGCTCAGAAATCCTCGTCAACGTGACCTGACATCAAGGCCTCAGTAATTCGAATAAGGCTTTGGTAGTATATCGCGCTAAATCCTAACCCCTAAAAATCTATATCATACGAACGCTTATATTACCTGTGGACTATGGATACCTTCAGATGCTATTGCCACGAAATGTCGTAGGAATTCGCTAAGCCGGCGGCCCTGGGAGTTTCTCTGTGGGCCCTGAAACAAGGAGTCAGCACTGAAAGGCTCATCGGACTTGGTAAGTAATGGTTATGATTAGGATAACCCTACTCAGGGCACACACAACGCCAAGTGCAACCCCACTTACTAAACCCTAAACCCTAGACCCCACTTTCTGAGTCCCTTGAGCCTTTAAGTGGGAAATGGCAGCTGGGTGGAGTGATGATCTGATGCCGCTCCACTCTGCTATCGGAAGTTGCACAGAGCTTGGTCTGCAATATTACCTGGGTCCGAGCCAACTGCAAACCGAAGATAGTACTCATCATGATCTACTGCCCCAAATACTGGCCTGCAGTACTATTTTCCTAATTCCATGAACCTAAGCTTGGGCCGTTTGGACCGTTAAATCCACAACATTGCTACCACGCCCACCTTATAGACACCACAGATCAATGAAGCCCTTTGGGCTAGGAAGTTAGGGTCCTTGGGACCCCTAGGAATCTAGGAATAGGGTTTAGCCTGAAACGGTGCAGGCGCCGAAGCTGGGAGGTCCTTCAGCATCGAGTTACTTGTCCGGCGCTGTACCTAAATCCGGGATTTAGGGAAGTTAAGGTTCAATCTTCTGGGCTTGGGGTTCAGGTCTTACCACTTTGACTCCACGTGGTTGCCTCAAAGCTTTGACGCTAGCCGCAATCCTTATATCTAGCACCAGAGTTGTTTTCGCGCTACCTATCCAGCTTGTTTTTTCGTTCATTCATTTACTAGTTCATTCATTCTTTCGTACATTCATTCGTTCAAAACTGTGTACCATGAGCTGAAGTATGTAGTCTGCCATTGGATGTGATTAGCACCCTTATTGTCGGATGATGAGCTTTGCGAGCTTACACCGGCTTACTCTCTAAACTTTTCTGACATGCAGAGAGAAGGAGAGGATAGTCTGGGCTTGATACTGAGCCCTGAGCCCTTAACTCTTGGCCCTAAACCCGACTAAATCCGCTATCCCCGATCCTAAACAAAGCTTGTGATGGCACGGACCTTCGGAGAAGCGTTCAGAGACCTCCAGAGTCGTCCAAGCCTGCCAGAGTTTCTCCAAAGCGCCACAGGGGTTTCGGATTTGGGGTTTAGCCAATGAGCTACTCGGGGTTTCTGGAGGCTTGCAGTACTTGAAGGCTCATGGGACTTCGCAAGTAGGGCTACAATTGGGGATGTGAGTGCTCAAGTATAGGGCTCTCCTAAATGTAGCCTCACCTACTAAATTAACCATTTACTAAATCCCATGATCCTCCATGTAAGTTTATGTTTTGGGCACGGGCACGGACATCATGGATCTCAGCATGGCTAAACGTCCCGACAACAAATAGTAACCTAGTAGTCTGACCTTGACAACTGAATTCCATAGCAGTGCTGCATACTGTTGTCACTGTTGTTGTCGTTGCTGTCAATGTCGTCGTTGTCGTGTTTCTTCGTGTTGATGCCCTCGTTGCTGTTGCCGTGGCTGTTGCAGTTGCTGCTGTTGTTGTCGTTGTTTCCTGGTGGTGGTTGGTCTGCTGCTGCTGCTGCTGGTGACATTGTATGCTACCAGATGATGTTGCACACTCTGCCTAAAGCAGACTGCGTTACATCATGCTACCCTTTCCCATCTAAACCTAGCTTGACCATGAATTTAACTAGCTGCTGCCAGCCTAACTACGAACTCATAGGTGCATGAGCCGTTAGGCGGAGCTAGAGCGATCGACAAATGGACGATTCAATAGAGTACCTGAAGCGATTGCCGTGTCTTTATTGACGCGTTCGTGTGCCTGGCTTGTCAATGTGCGCCGTGATCTCCGAGGATGTCAGGTGGAAGACGCCTTGGCAAACCCTATAAAGCCTAAGCCCCAAAACCCGAAACCCGAAAACCCTAAACCACAATCACGTTTTCTTTGTAGCATCGTTTTGGAGCTCGTGGAGTTCTGAGAGGGTTTGCAGGTTTCAGGGCCAGTGGTCTTACATAACAACTAGGTTCCTGAGTAGTGCCCTTTTGCCCTTTTTGTTTTAGGGTTCCCTTACCAAAACTGAGTATTAGGAAAAAGGGTACCCTTATTGTAAAGGGGCTACTCAGGAACCTAGACAATCTTGCAAATGCTACAAGGTCTTGTTACATGCTTCATTCTCTTTCAGTGTAAGGGACCATAATATATAGTTTAGACAATGACCCGAAAGTACCTATTTAGGACTCCTTGAGGGATTTTAGATTTCGTATATTCACATTGTACCCTTATGGGATTGTATGAAAGGGATCGTTGATCCATAAGGATTCCATGAGGACTCGAAAAGGATTTTTGTTCTGCGCAGGTTTATTAACGGTTACAGGTTAAGACCACAGGTTCGTAAGGTCTACATAAGGTCTTGTAGCCGCAGGTGTCGGTCTATACCTTAAAACCGACACCGTATCATAGTTCCGACACCCTCGAGACGCCGATGACCCTACGAGTCGTCGCGCGCACGTGAGCGACATCGCGCACGCGGGCAGCTAAAATAGCCCTGTGAACCGTTCGACGGCTTCGGATTCCAGGGTTGAGGATTTAAGGAGGAGCTGCAAAAGCGTCCTAAGTACCTATACGCGGGATACTTAACCAAAGCATAATTAGGAAGCCTACTATGGAAGCCCTATTTTCGACCATACCCTGGGGCTCCAGCTACTATTTAGGTAACTGGAGCTTCAGGGCTATAGGTACTTGGGACCCTTTGGGACTGCGAAGGAATGTTTGATGGAAGGACTCCACATGGAGGACTTGCTTGAGATGTATGTCGTGGGGTGCTTGGTCTGACCATCTGCCGATAGTGGTTGCCTTTTTTGGCGCTTGTCGGGTTTAAAGTTTGGGGTTTAGGGTTTAGGGTTGCATATTTACATGGCTAGTAACCTACTACTTAAGCAGCTCAAACCCAAAATCAAGGATTTGGATTTCTCGCAGGCCCTCAAAAGCACAGTCCTAAATGCCAAGCCGTCAAAAAACGTCGTAGTGAAATCCTGCAGAGTCCGGATAGCAGCCGTATGCAACCGTACAGTAGGCTCTAAGTACTTTTTCGTTTAGTATTACAATTACGACGACCTGGGGCTTCAACCCTGAACCCTAGCCCGGACACCCTAAACCCTAAACTCGACCTGGACCCGAAATAATCTACCTTTTTAAGGACTTATATCAGGAAATCAGATTAAGGAACATTAAGGAACCCTAAAAAGGTAGGGTCTTTGGGTCCAGGTAAACCCTAAACCCCAAACCCCTAAACCCTAAACTCTAAGCCCCTAAACCCTAAACCCCTAAACCCCTAAACCCCCTAAACCCCTAAACCCCTAAACCCAAAACCCCTAAGCCTTAGACTCTAGAGCCTAAACCCAGGGCCCGGAACCCCTAGACTCCATAAACCCCTGAACAAAAAGCCTAAACCCTTCAACCCTCAAACCCCTATAGACCCCTCTTTGAAAGGACNCCTACCCCCCGCCGGCTCGTCAGGCCATCATGTGGAGACTCCTTGTGACTCCTTGAGTTCCGCTGCTGCCGGCCTAGGGGCCTTAAGAATTACTTGTTTAGGATTTAGGGTTCCTTAAAAGGGTCTATAAGGGCTATTATAAAGGCTTAGTATAGGGGCCTTAAGAATTACCTAGACTATTTCTGGGGGTTCCTTATTATAAATTGTAGTTTTAATGTGCCCCCAAACACTATTCTAATCATTAAGGCCCCTATATTACTTAGAGACTCCACAATCAATTAATTAAGGCATTCTCCAAAGGAGTATAAACCTGATTAAGATGTATTGAATCCATCTGATGGTCTGAGGTGCCAAATGACGCTTACAAGTAGAAGTATGGGCCCTATACCTTATACTATGAACTATGAACCCCTCCAGCCCAGATGAGGTACTTACAGCCTAAACGCTTTTTTGGGTCCTTCCGCCCTTACAGGAGCCCTACACCCCAAACCCCTACAAAAATGCTTATAGGAAGCCGAAAAGGAACCTTAAACCCTAAGCCTTTAATGTACCTGATGCGAAGGATTCCTGCGCACGCACAAGCCGGTGCAGACGTTTCAGACCCCACCTCCATGTGGGAGTTTCCGAAAATTAGGGGTACCTTATTTTGGGGTCCTTCTCATAAGGATCCTACTATTTAGGGTACTATATTAGGGTCCCCTATTTTCGGAAACTCCCATGTATCTACCCAGACCTTCCAACATGCCTGAATTAAGGAACACACCTTAAATCATATGAGGTATCCTGTTATACACATATATATATATCGAGTTATTGATGTTTTTTGCGTTAATTAAGGAATTTTGGAAGGTCTGGATATATGGCATACCAGGATCCGATAGCCGGGCTATACTCTACATTAACTACCCCAAGGGTCCAAATACAACCTAATCATCATACACTGTCCAAAATCCTAACCTACATAACTACTATCGTAAGACTGAGTGCCTAATTATTGGGTCCTTTTGGGCCCTTAGGATTAAGGGGTCAGAGCATACTGTAGTTTATAGGGCTTGGAGCCACAGGTATACTACAAACATACTTCAATTTCCCATAATATACGTTGATGCACTAGAAAGTACGATAGCCTCCTACATGGGTTAGGGACCCAAGATTCCAAGTATCCAGGGCTGCTGCTCCCAACAACAACTCAGAGTTCGGATGGGGCCTAAAGCTCCACTAATTTTGTTATGTTGACTGGACCCAAAAGGGGTATACAGATGAGTCCGCGAAGCTATGTTTTCTGGCATGTCATTTCCATCCACACTTGCTTTGGCGTTAGATATAGGAGCCCTATATCTAAGATTGTATATATGGGTACGTGGACCCTTCGGGAACTAGTGGCGCAGCTTTGGTCAGGCGGATGCAGAACATAGATATCAAGGCTCATAGAGTCCCTTTCCCAAAGCTTCACCGGTGAGGGCTGTGAAAGAAAATATACAAACTTCTCATGTCAAGGGCACGGAAAAGTGTGGGAGACAGGCTGCGGGTGAAAATGGCTGGAAAGGGAGAGCGGAGACTACTTAAAGGATCGTGGGACTTAGTAACTAGGGTTATAAATACAATAAGTATACCTATAACCCCACTTAAGGTACTAACTAAGTCCCATGATCCTCCAAGTAGACGATCAACGCGTGGCCATGGTGTATAGAGCAGTACATACTTCTAGCGACACACTGACATCACCTCCTCAGAGAAGAACTCTTTTCACGCGGCCTGGCAAATAGCTGAAACGGCCTGCTTGATCTGAAAATGGAGCGAAACTGCCTCAAACCAATCTCTGGCAACATGCGCCACAGTCCCTATAATAACAGCAAGCTGACAGATGCACTATGCGAGCAACATTCCTTCAGCTGGACGAAAACGGTAAACTCAAAGTCCTGAACCCTGAACACTGAAGCCGGGTAAGCCGCAAGCTCCATGACAGCCAAACCCCCTTTTTGCAATGCCTTGACACCCAACCCTCAAGCACAAAGTAAAGACATGTTCTTCGGAGTGCCAAATTTCCGCAGGCCTTTTGCTCAGTCGGCTGGGTGCAGGTCTGGTTTTACCATTATCCCCTTATCATCCCTATCATCTTTGTAGTTCATATTCGAATTATGAAGTCTGATATAGTTTTGTAGGGTTCTGGAGTTGGGGTTTCCGTTTATTGGTTCAGGGCTTCGAAGTATACCGAAAAGCAAGAATGCCCGTTATGCCAGGACTGCGTATTGCTAGACGGTTTAGGTACGTACTCTTGCAGGCTTTCCATTCTTCGCTTTTGGATTTGCCGTCAAGAGTGAAGAGTAGGGAGGCAGGTGGGTATGCATTTCAGGGCCGTCAGTCTTTTGGAGTCCGTTTGGTTTTCAAGGCAACTCAAACCCGCCATGTGAGCGACTGCTACTGAACGCCATGGACAAGACGTCTGTGTCGTCGACGGCATCGCGCGGCTACCCAGTTGTAGCATTCACATCAAGGTATTTTGTGCCTGATAGAGCCACACAAGCCGCCAAAGTAGTGTTTTCTTGACTCTTGCAATATTGCGATGTCGGTATCATGTTGCAGTTCGCCTCACAGTCGGTTAGAGTGTAGTGTAGTAATTACCCTAAGATACCCTAAGGCCCTAAGGGTCCAAGTACCTAATGATGATATTCTCTGCAAAATAGTAACCTTCATATCTATTATCCCAACCCGAGTACCTGATTTATTGGTTGCTTTGGACCGTTTGGACCCTAAGGAGCATGCCCCATTTCACTTATGCTGACTTGAGCCATGACTCGACCACTCGCAATCGAAAGCCCCCAGGTTCCATGTACATTCATCGTACGGTTCAGGGTTTGGGTTGATAGTTTATAGGGACTGCCACAACGAGTGGGGGTCAATCCAAAGACAGGTGCGCAATTTGGAGCACGAGTTCCGCTTGATAGAAAGGAAAAACGAGACCCCCTTCATCCCGCCGACGGCGATGACCACGACGTTCAGCGAGAATCGCCAGCTCAAAGCATGTAACATAGGCGGTTTGGGGGGGCATACTATACTATGGTTATAAGAAGGAGCTACCCCCCAAACTAGTACCTGGGGAATTTTTTGTTTGGCCCCTATAGTAGTAGAGCACATACAGGACTCGCCTTGCCACTGGGGATTGTATCTGTTGCACCACTGGCCTTCGCAAAGCCATTCCAGCACGGCCCGAGCGGTTGTGCAGCCGTGTATCAGGACCCCCCAAAAGGGCCCGTTAATAGAGTCCTTATGGTACTTGGGGGTCTAGGTAATTTGCATGCACACTTGGCGAGCGTCCACTTCTCAGATGTAGGGCTGGTGAGCGCCACACACTTCGCAAGCGTACGACTAAACCCTACACCCTAAACCTCTATCACATAGAACATTAAGGCACGAAAATTCGTGGATAAGGCACGAAAGGTCGGGCCTCAAACGGGATTACTTACCCTCTAAGTACTGTACGTTCAAAGTGTATATACTATAATGTTCTTGCAGCAGTTCTTGTTAAGTGGGTTTATTTTAAGTTACCATCATAAGGACACCGTTCTATTTACTATAGATCCTTATTGTGGTAGCTGAAATAAGTCCCTTAAGACCCTAGTCTCCTTAGGTATATAAAACCCAAGAGAATATTAAACATGGCATTTCTTATTACGGTTCTAAGGGGGGGTATGGAAGAAGAGCACCGACCCATAGATCTGCCCTAAGTCAAGAAGCGTATAGGGTTTAGGAAAAGCAGTATCCCAAAGGGTCCATGTACCCAAATAGTATATACTTAAGCTTTAAAGTAGTCCCTATTTATGTACTTACTTTGGGCCAAGTATCTATTATTTGGGTACGTGGACCTGTGGGCAGTTGCTCAGTTCTCCAAATTCCGAAGCTTGGATTACCAATAGTCTCCATTGAAGTTCCTTTATTTTGTGTTACCCATTTTATGTTTAGGATCCTATAAGGTGGTCATAGCTGGGTAACTTTTTGCCATGGGTTTCGGGCTTGTAGGGTTTAGGGTTTAGGGTTTTATGGGTACTTAAACCCAATAAGCTAGGAATAAAAATGTACATTTTTAATCCTATCCCAACCATGAACTAGAAACGACAGCCAAGACCCAGGGCCTGGATCTGGAGCCCTCAACTCAGGGTCTTCAAACCCTTAGGGTCAAAACCCTAAAATTCCATGTGCCCAAACAGTATATAGAGGTATAGGTCTTAGGGTTTAGGCTTAGGGTTCCTTCAAAGGGTACTACAAGGTCGCTTCAGGGGAGCTTAGGGTTTAGGGTTTAGCCCCAAGGGTCCAAAGCACGCAGTAATCAGGTGCTCGGGTTGGGGGTTTTGGAAACTTTAGTGAGAACTGGGTGTTTTATCAAATGGTTACTTGTCACGGAAATGACTCCGTTCCACATCGTTCTTGATTTTTCAAAATAGTGCAGGAACCTTACCCATAATGCCAGATTATTCTGTTTTAGCCGTATTTCTTCATTCTGTGTCCAGCTTAATTCTAGATTATTCTGAAATGCGCGAATTTCGATGTTTAGCTTGCTTTTCTTGTGCCAGAAGGCACTGCCAGCTGCAATTTTCTTGACCCAGCCAGAATGGCCCACTGGCCACTGGCCTAAACGCCGAAAGTGGCTGCGACTCAGATTTCTCATTCACTAGCAGGTGTTACTGTGGATCTCCTTCCGCCAATGGGTGGCTGACTGAAGCACTCCAGGGAAAAGCTTCCAAAGTGCCTGGTGGCTGGATAACGTTTCGAAACCCTTCACCTTAGACTAATCATACATCCAGGCTTGTCGGTCTTGGATCTGAGCCTTTAGGTTTGTGCTCAGGATGCCGGGTTGGCAGTATGGACTGGCATGGGAGGCACTACGCTATAGATTTCGAAAAAAAACACGCCGGAACTTCGGGCATCAGTTCCTTCCCAGAAGCCTTCGAGCAAGAGCAGAAAACGCAAACCAGTCGGAATAATTTGGAATAATTCGGAATAATTTGGAACATTTTGGCATAGTTTGGAATATTTCGGAAGAATTTGGGGGAATTTGGAAGTCTCGGGAGGGATGTCCAGGGATTTACGTGAATGACACCAAAAAAGCCTTTTTCTTCCGAAACATACCCTCTTTTGAAAACCTACAATAAAACGCCGCGCCGTGAGACAAAAAAGAAGAAACACACGTGCCGCATAGTCTCAGATGTTCAGGAATAATACTTGACATTCTCTCGTCATTCAATCTGTTTAGTCCGTGGTACGATGTGCCGATGTCGTCGGAGCACGGGCCGCAGTCCATGTGAACGGAATTTGATAGCTTAATCGATCAGTCAGAAGCAGAGCAGCAACTTGAACAACGGCAGCAATAAATACAACAACACGACAGCGACGACCACCACCACCAGCACCATTGCCACTGATCACCATTGCCACCGCCACCACTCGCAGGAGCACAACAGGCATTCTTGATTTATGTTGGCGGGGCCACAAGCTTCAGGCACACGCAGCTGGCCCTGTTCTTCTGAAGTTTTACTGTGCTTGCCAAATATTCGGTTTCCTCTTAAATCTTCCGAAAAGTTTTACCTTTGTTCAGTTTTATGCAAAATCGTACCATGCCCTTGGATCCCCACATTTTCTGTTTGAGAAGTACCATTCTTGAGATACCCCTGCCCTCATGAATGATTGGAAGGTCTGGGCCCTAAACCTTAAAACCCTAAACCCCTGTTCCTTCACCCCAAGCCCGGAACCCTTTGGTGCCTTGCAGCGACTGCGGGAGCCAAGGCCGGATGCCTTGATGGCCTGGGCCTTGGGGCCGTTGAGGTTTAGGGATGTTTCGGTGAATATATATATATATATACACACACATACATATATATATATGTATACATATTTGGATATTTATATTATATATATGTTTATTTATTTATTTATTTACTTGTTTATTTGTTTATTTATTATATAATATATATAATATAGAATATAGAATATAGAATATAGAACATAGAATATAGAATATAGAATATAGAATATGTAAAATATAATATATATATATATACACACATACATAATAAATGTGTATATATAGATAGATAGATAGGGTTTAGGGGTTTAGGGTTTAGGGCCTTGAGGTCGTTGGGTTCAGGGCCTAGGGCCTTGATGTCTTTGGGTTTAGGGATGTTTCTGGTTTATACAGGGTTTCAGGGGAATTCGTCCAAGATAAACATGTCTTGTAGATGAGTGGCCTGGCTTCAACTTCTTGGTCACAAGTCCGGCTACACCCATGTCACTGTGGTCGGGGTTGGACTGTTCTTGGGCTTCGCCCACCCCCGACATGCCCTCAGCCATTCCTGACCCAAGACCAGGCCCAACACGGCCAGCGAGGCCGAGCTCTGCGCCGAGACGAGCACGTTGCTTTCTGCCACAGGATGGTTCCAACCGAGGTGCTGATGGTCGTGGCAAATTTTGGGGGGCTTTCGCAGCCATCGACCGCTCTTTCGAGCCCCACCTTCTCGTCTTGAGAGGCTCAAGGGCGCACGGATGCAGAGGGAGGGAAGCGTCGGCAGCAAGTCCATGTCTGACAGTGCATGTGTGCTTGACCCAGCTGATTTGGCAGAGGAGTCTGATGCCTGAGCCCGTCGACAAATCGTTCAATGGGGCGAACAAGTTGCACCTGCCCATATTAGGCCCATAGAACCCTTAAAGGAAGGCTTAGGGGAACCCTATTAGAGTTTGGACTCGATGTCTACATGAGCACTTCATGTGGCTTTCCAAGCTGCTAATGCCTCCGCGCCAAGATCGTAGCCACGAGACCTCACGCCCTAAATCCTGAGCCTCCGAAAGCCCATCAGATCCCTGATGAGTGTTAAACATCCCCTAGCCAAAACAGTCCTAAATCCCATCTCAATATCTTAAAACCCTCAGAAGAGCTGCCTGAGCCTTGAAACCCTGATAAGTCTAAACCCCACCTTAACCCCAAGTAACCTACCTTTTTAAGGACTTAAATAAAGAAATCATATTAGGGAACCCTAAAAAGGTGGGTTCCTTAGGGTCCAGGCAAGCCACATCAGACTTCAAGCCCTCTCAAATCCTAAACCGTCCTAAGCCGACAATATTCTAAACTCACACTACCCGAAAAGAAAAAAAGAAAGGAACCACAGGAAAAGCCGTCTCCCTCTGGCCCCCCCAAATCCACAACTCCACTACGACTTGATCTCTGAACCCTAAAGAATTGAATCCTAAACCCTAACTCTTCAAACCCTAAACCCTATAAACCTTACCTGAACCCTGTCATGAAACTTACCTGCCTGTTTCAGGTTCCTTGGTATGTTTCTTCAAAACATATAGGTCGTGAAACATGCAACCCCAGGTAAGGATTTTTGGGACTAAGGTATACCCGAAAAGAGCGAACCTCTACAGGATTCATAGCCCCTAAGGCGCTCCAGTCAAGCCAAATGGGGGGAACTTGCTCGCACAGGCCCTGTTTGGCCCGATGCCAGGAGTGCAATGGTTGGTTCTCCTTTTGTGTCCGGACAAGAGGAGACCATCAACACCACTATTGCGCTACATGCGTGATAACTTGGTATAACCAAGAAGATATGCGTCACACCGCCTGGAGAAGATGGTACCGTGAGCTTGCCCAAGGCCAGGAAGAAGACGAAACGGAAGGAGACTCGAATGGAGCCCCCACCGACCGTGCGCTCTCACAGGTCCAGGAGGAAGAAGAAACTGAGGGGGACTCGAAGGGAGCCCCCGCTGACCGTGAGCATGACTGATTGCAGTGGGAACGGTGCTAAAGAAATCTTGTGCAGCACCTTTTGCCATTGCACACGCCACGCCTTAGGGAAGTGGAGCCTGTCTGCTCGGGCTAATTTAAAAGGCTCCTTTCAAGGGTTCCTTGCAGGCCCCCCTCCCAAGTACTCTTCAATAGAGCCCTGATGGTTCTTAATAGTCGGTATAATAGAGAGTAGTTGGGGGGTGCTGGAAGGGTTCCTTTCCGGGATCCTTTCTCGAAGGTCTCGCATTCGAAGCCTTGAAGGAACCATAGACCCTGAACCATGCATTTGGGGTTTAGGGTTGTGGTTTGGGTTTAGCGCTAGGGGTTTTGGGGTTCAGGGGGCTTAAGGAAGAGGGTGTAGGATTTAGGGTTTAGGGAACCCTAGTTCATGCAGGCAACTTGACGAATCCCTAAACCTGGATCCTAAGATAGCAACCCTCAAGCTCTTAAAAGTGCACGGGGCCGGCTTAAGACTTGCTAAGATATCATAAAACTGGAGCCCAGCATAAGAATCCGTAAGCCCTCAAAACGTGGTTGGTTTAGCCGCTTCATGAGCCCGAAAATTTGAGCCCGGCATAGGAGCCCCTAAGCCCTTGAAATGTGGTTATACCAGGTTATACCAGAAACTTTAAACCTGAAACCCCAAATAGGGAACCTTAAACCCTGTACAGCGTAGTTATCCCATACACTCCAAGCCTTAAACCCAGTATGGGAAGCTTATGGGGATTACTAAACCCTAAACCCCAGCCTTGCACCCAGAACAGAAGCCCTTTAGCCATCACCTACTATAGTTTCCATAGTAATTATTTCCTTTTTTGGTTTGACCATTTTCATATTTAGGATCCTATGAGGTAGCCCCCAAAAGGAACTGCAATGGAGACCATAGGTAAAGACTAGGTTACTGTAGGGGCCTTACTTAGAATAGGGTATGGGGGTATATTATACTATAATTATAATAAGGAGCCCCCAGAAACCTATTCTCATTATTAAGGCCCCTACAGTAGGAACCCTGGAGCCCCGTAGTATACTCTCCCAAATAGCAGTGTAAATAGCCACTATCCGCAACGAGAGTACCTTATTATTGGGTCCTTTGGACCCTTATATAGGGTTACAGACTTGGGAAGCCTGGAGCCCGGAAATGTTAAACCCTAACCCTAAGGCTCAAAATAGCCCAAAGGCCTTATATAGTATGGTCTTTAAGCTCCAAAACCTCAAAATATGAGTCCCTAGAGCCTTAGGGTAAACCTAATCCCTAAACCCTAAATGAAGATTTGGTCCGGCGGAGAGAAAGGGCCCACTGCTTAAAAACAAAATGAAGATTTGGTTAGGAAGCCTGGAGCCCTGAAGTTGAGGTCGTCTCCTCGGTGCTCGCACCACTGACGTCTGCTCTCCCAGCTTCGTCGCTGCTGCGGCTGGGGCGCTGCGCCCCAGGCTATAGCCTGTTGATATATATATATATATATATATATTTTTTATGTATATATATATATATTATTTGTTTGTTTATATATTATGTGTGTATATATATATAGATAGATAGGGTCCCGGATAGGGCTTTTTATTGCATAGGGTTTAGGAATGGGGTCTAGGGTCTCAGGTTTGAGCTTTATAGGGCCTCTATAGGGTTTAAGGTTTAAGTTAGGGTTCAGGATGAAGGGTTTAGTGTTCAGGCATTAGGCTTTTCGGCCTAGGGATACAACTCCTTGTAGAGCACCTATTATGGTACTTGTAACGTTTCCATCAGTGCTTTCGTGGTTCAATGGTCCCGGCTTGGTGGGCCTGTTTTGGGTTTGGGGCTTCCGGATAAATCTTTACGGTGCGGTGTTTTTTCGTTTTTGCTTGAAGGTTCTGTAGGGTGTAGGCTTTAGGGTTAGCCTAAACCCCGAATATCCTACCGTTTTAAGGACCTAGAAAGAAATCATAATAGGGAACCCGAAAAGGGAAGGCTTTATGGGGTCCAGGAAGGTGATGCAGCTCCAAACATCTCGGCATAGGCCCGAAATCCCAAATCCTGACCTCTCAACCTATTCGGAAGGTTCCAGAGCTCCAAAACCCTTGCAGCAGGTGGTTACCGGTTCATGGTTAAGGGCTCAGCATTACCTACCGGCGTCGGCTCTTGCAAAAAATCCTCATGTGCGAGCTGCGCACAATGTAGGTAGCTCTTGCATAAAGCGAACGCGCGCACAGTCCATTCCCCATGCCATTCGACAGCCGACACAACCGACCTTAAATCTTAATTTGCATGTGACGGACCATTCTGTAGAGGCCAAACCTATAAACCTTACGCCCTAAACCCCTTCAACCCCAAATCCTGATTCGCTGTAAAACCCATACAGAACTGGAGCTCTGACCACGAAAAGCCCTTCCGCTTCACTTTGACGTAGGCTTCCGAAGCACCATCCGGCCTGAGGACTGGCAAGGTTCAGGATTACTTTCTGGGATTCCTGTAAGGGTTCCTACTAATGTCCCACAGAGTTGCAGGGTTTTGTATGGTTTAAGGGAATTGGGGTTTTGGTTTTGGCTGTGGGTTTCAGTGATTAGGGATTCAGCGTTGT
Source organism: Symbiodinium sp. clade A Y106 (assembly GCA_003297005.1). NCBI lineage: Eukaryota > Dinophyceae > Suessiales > Symbiodiniaceae > Symbiodinium > Symbiodinium sp. clade A. Next base: position 57,435 of record BGNK01000017.1, on the reverse strand, counting down.
GTTTTGGGCTCACTTGGAAGGAGTCTAAAACGTCGTTATAATATAGGCAGGAATTGCTCGACGTTTGAGGAGCCTCGGTGGAGATGTCTAAGTCCGAAGTTCTTAAATTACGCATCCCGAAAGCAATGTTGGCAAAGACAGTAGTTCACTTCATATATCACATTGGAGAAACGAATCCTAGCCCTTCGCTTCCCTCTACCCGTTAGATGCGGTTGGGCTGGTGAAGGGGGTATTTCTATGCGCTCATAAACCTCTCCTAGTAGTAGAGTAAGCAATCTCTAACCTTTTTGGGGTAATGACTCTGCTATAAGCCCTGTACATCCCCGAAGCTTGACATTTAATTCCCCTAGGATACGGGACAGCTATACTAGACGACACTGAGAACTGCTGCTGGCAATCCTCTCCTTCTCAACCCTGGCCTGCTTCTGAACCCCGCCCTACCTGGAGGGTCGGGGGGACTTAGTAAGTATAATAAGTAGAGTTATACGTGCCCTAATTGAGTGCCTAATTGGGATTATAGCAGCTATAGAACTTATAACGCTACGAAATAGCTGCTTACTAAGTCTCCCGACCCTCCAAGTAGGAGCCGAGTAGGATATGCTGTCATGGGTAGTACTTGCATAAGGTTTGTTTATGGTTTGTAAGTTAGTAGTCGGGTAGGTAACCCTTAACCTTTTTGGCATAATAAAACCTCTATATAATCCCCATATAATCCCGAAGGTTAATCTATAGCTCCCCTAGTAAAGCCCTAAGGGTCCATGTACCCAAATTGTATACTTAGGCCTTAAAGTAGTCCCGAAAAGGTACTGTAAGGCCTAAGTATACACGATTTGGGCACATGGACCCTTAGGGTAAGGTACAGTAACCCGCTGTGTGACCTTTCTAACTGGGCTCCTCCAGCTGCTGCACCCTGCAAGCCAGACATCCCTAAGCCCTTTCAAACCCTCGGCCCTGAGCCCTTAATCCTAAATCCTAATCCTAAACCCTAAATACCCTAAGCCCCAAACCCTAATCCGTATATATTCCGAGTCCCAAACCCTAAACCATATTGTTACCTAGACGCTACCCTAAGTACATGGGGTTTAGGGGAGCCAGACATCAAAGCCGCCCAGGAAGTGCAAAGGATCGCTGCCGAGCGCTTTGCCGGTGCGGCCTTCGCGAGCCCGTGGATTCCAGGCGCCTTTTCAGAAGGGTTTAGGTTTCAGCTAGGGCTTTGGGACATTTTATATTTTCCCATATTGGGCTTAAGAGGATCTTATTTACTGGGATTTTTCAAAAGCTTTTTAAACGTCCCACCCAGTTAGGGTTTAGAGTTTAGGGTTTAGGCAAGGGTTAGAAGGTTTGGGTTGGCATAGGGAGAGCCTGACCCCTTGGGGTGTAGGGATTAGGGGTTTGGGGTGTTAGATGGGTTTTAGGTCTGGATGGACTTATGGCTTCGGGTTTGGATGGGTTTTGCGTTTGGATCGGTTGAGGGTTTTGTGTTTTGGGTGCAGGGTTCAAGCGCCCTGCTGTAATCCCTAAACCCCAATCTCAAATCCTTAACCCTGGATGCCCAGACGATTTGGGAATTGTAGCCGTGCAGGGTGCAGGGTTGGGGTGATGGGGGCTAAACAGGGTCAGAGTTTTCCGCAACAGAGGACATGGTGGTAGGCCAGCTTAACCCTAAGAGTCCATGTACCCAAGTAATATATGCTTTATGCTTTGGCCTTAAACTAGTCCCTATACAGGTACTTTGGCTACTGTTTGGGTACACGGACCCTTATGGGAAGGATGTTCCTCTCTACAGGGGGCAAATTCAGAGGAATGGCCTGAGCCCTCTGACGCCGAGCACCTCTGTAAGACCAACACCGACTACTACCACGAACTCGGCAAGCGCGGCACCGACTCCGACTCCGAACTCGGCGGCAAGACCAGCACCGACCGCGACTCCGAGCGGCGAGGCATCGACAATCCCGAGCCCAGCGGCTGGGAATGCGACAGCGGCGGCTCGTAACACGTCAACAGGCCCAACCCTCGAGGCTCGGGCTCCGAGTATGCCGGCGGGATGGGGAGGAGCCATTGGCGCAGACGAGCAGGATGATGAAACGGCAGATCTCGAGCTGGTAGAGGAGGCTTGAGGGGCTTCTTCAAGTCAAGTGACGGTGAATCTTGCAAACGATTCCAAATCTGGGGCCATGATACCAAAACTTGTATCGGCGTGATGTGACCTCAAGTATGGGTGCTAGCAAATTGTTGGCTGAGGCATCAAGTAGCTGAAACTGTAGCATAAAGCACATCTGGTGAAGTATGATGTGTTTGATGATCGTAGTGTCTGAGTCTGATACATTTTTGGTATCATGATGAACTGGAGCTCGGGCATGGTCCTATAAGGGCTTTAGGGTTTAGGGTTTAAGGGTCCATGTACCCAAATCGTATAAGCCCAGTGCAGCGACTCCTGCTGTCGGGGTTCGGCCTTCAGGATTTGTGGTTTATGGTTTTGTGTCTTCAGGGTTTGACTTTGGGGTTTATGACTCGTGATCATCATCTTGGGTCTATAGGACCATAGGAGTGAGGGCCAGGGCACTGGGCTTAGGATCCAAAGTCTGGGATTTATGACTCAGGGCGTTGGGTTCAAGATTCAGGCTTTGGGATATAAGCTGTCCGCTGAGAGTTTATGGTTGCGTGTGTATCATTTTAAAAGTTTGGGTAAAGCTTATGCAACATTTGCTAAGGTCTAGCCACAGCTAGACTCTGTTGATGGTGCTGTTCGGGCTCACTACAAGCCAGGGGCTTGCAAGCAAGTCGACTAGATCCCGTCTGTTGATGACGAATTAAAGTATTTATTTTCTTTATATATACATATATATATATGTATATATATATAATTTTAACTGAGAACTAAACATTTGTGTGTGTGTATATATATGACACTCTATTACACCAGAGCTCACTACTCTTTCAGAACACTTAGCAATATCAAGCTTGCTAGTGCTGCGTCTGATACTCGGACCGTGCTTCTTACATCTTCTGGCGTTTACCATCGGATTTATCTCAGTCTGGACTCTTGAAGATTGTGTCGTGGTATTGCCATCATATTCCAGCACCACACCATTTTGATTTCGCTGCGAGAGAGAAGCAGCAGCATTACTACCATGACCCGTGCTACGACTGTTTCTTTTCTGGGTATACCATAATGGACCATAATGTAGGAACCTGATTAAGAAACCTTGGGCCTTTATTAGGGTTCCTTATATGAATCCTTTTTTTTTGGGGTTATAGGCCCAGGGCCTCTTAATCAGCTACATTGCAGTCTCTACAGACGGTCCTTAACATTCGCCCCCTGCAAGGCCAACGACTCGCCATGGTCCTGGCGTCTTGCGAGGTCTCGGGTACTCAGAGATCTCAATACCCCTGAATTAAGGATTATACCTTAAATTATAGGGGGCTTAATATTATGATTTATATAAGGTATATTCCTTAGTTAGGGGGTGTTGGGTTCTCTGGGTATGAGGGCGTCGGATGGGAATGGGTGCAAAGGGAAGGGGTGTTGGGGATGAGTTGGCCCCTAAGTTCCCTACATCTATGCCTGTTAACGCGGCAGGTGATGAACAGCAGCGCTGCCCAAACAGTATATACTTTGGCCTTACCGTAGTCCCTATATATAGGTACTTTGGGGTCAATATATGTACTATTTGGGTACATGGACCCTTAGGGTAGCTCAGCCAGCCTTCTCGATTGGCTTACTGTCAGCCTACCCTTAAGCCTGGGCCGGCTGCTGCACGCGTCTTTTGCCCTCCTAGACGGGTAGTTTTGGGAGATATGTGTTGCCGAAGAAATTCACTGCACCAGACAATAAGATTGTCTTCGCCATTCACACAACAACCTCTTTACCCTCATTCACTATAAACGTAATCAGTATAGCTTTCTTTAGAGGCATCAGCAGCATCATCATAGGCATTGGTATCGTCACCATCCTCATACATCGTCAACATCAGCAACATGAGAGGGAGCTTCGGTCTTTAGTTCTGAAAAAGCCCGTCGGGATCTCGACAGGCGGAGTGTGCCGACGCCTGCACGGGCCCTGGGGCACAAGCTCTTCCGTTTTCCTAACCTAAGCCTTATAAGCCTGACTCCCTATGAAATCGACAAGATCTTCCAGTAAAGGGAACTAAATACCTAGAAAAAGGCTCGGGGGTGGTAATACGATATATCATAATATGCGGACATGTTTGTTCCTGCTCATTCCGCCTTTGTAAGCAGAGCAGCGGAATGATGATCCCGACCTGGTACCCCATGGGCTCCAAGTCTACACATACGACCTACTTGGGGCTCGAAAGCCTTTATAAATGCGACCTACTTTGCTACTTGGAGTTTTTAAGGGTATAGGTAGCTCAAGCCTTCATGTTTTTGTCTAAGGAGGTCTCGGCCTTGCCAAGTCCATACTATAGAAGCCTGAGTAAGATATTATCATAGGGACCCTTAGGGGGGTAGGGGGGAGGGGGGTAGGGGACAATAGTTCCTTAAATAGGCCTTATTAGGTCCTTATTATGGGCATTAAGGCCCCCTACCCCCCCTCCCCCTACCCCCCTAAGGGTCCCTATGATATTATACTGCTTCTCATACAGGGCTCCTTAGCTTAGTTCTTACATAATACACCCCAAAAACCCGACAGTATTCTGTTCACTAAGGGCCCTATGATCGTTAAATGCTTGTTGCCTTTCTTCAGTCGTAGTTTCATTCGTGGAGTCATGGTGCTGTTACAGTACTACACAGATCTATTTTGCCTTGGTGTTTTTTCCAATAGGCGGTTGGTGTGCGGGGTGGAAACACGGCACTCTGAACCCTAAGCCCTGAACCGGAAGCACTACGTCACTACGCCTTCATGCCCTGCGCCACAAGGGCTTTCGCTTTCGGGCCCAGAATCACGAGAAAGGTGGGCAAGCGTAGACCCCAACATACACCATAACTTTAGGATCCCCGTAGAAGCAAGAGAAAGGTGGGCAAACCTAGACCCCGACATACACCGCAACTTTTGGATCCACGAATCAAGAAGGGTTCCTGAATCAGAAATCACCGGCACTGTGCAAGGGAAGAGCGAGACCCCTTTCAGAAACATCCTGTAAATCACCCTATGAGCCGGGATACTTGTGTAGTAGGTTACTGTGTCATGATTGATGGCTAGCATAAGGTTTACATAGGGTTTTCCGAGCAGTATCCCACTACAAAGGCGACTGGACAACTGTTGATGATACAAATCCTGCACTACCCATAATAAGGAATATACAAGAATCCCCATAGTTTAGGGTCCTGAAGGTAGTGCAGGATTTATATCATCAACAGTATGGTTACTATGGCCACCCACAGGCTCCATAGTAGTTCCCTTTTGGGATTACCTTATAGGATTCTAAATATGAACCCCAAAAAGGAACGATTATGGAGCCTATGGTCAAGCTTGGAAATCCTGGCTAAAACTCCCGGCAGCTCTGTGCACTGCCACTGGCGACATTGGAGCCAGCGAGGGCTCTAGGTTCCTCGAACTACTTTTTTTTGGGGTCCTTTAAAAGGGTTCCTTAAAGGGGTCTTTTAGGGATCTATCGTAGGGGCTTATAATATAGTAGCCCCAATAATTGGGCTGCTCCAAGTGCGCTTGCCTCCCAGGTAGGGTGTAGGGTCGAGGGTTTGGGGCACCCTCCCTCTCTTTCCCAAAGGGTCCGAAGTACCGAAATGGGGGATACGCACCCAAACCATACTTAGGACTCCTACTATAGAAATCCAACTTTGTAGGTACTTAACCACCCTTTGGGTTCCCTACCGAGAACTCACAAAGCGGACTACTACTACTACTACTACTACTACTACTCCTGCTACTACTACTACTACTACTCCTGCTACTACTACTACTACTTCTAGTACTACTAGCAGTAGTACAACTACTGCTACTACCACTACTACTGCTACTACTACTACTGCTACTGCTTTGCAATTTTTTGCAGGCTTCTCCCTGCTTGCAGCGGAAGCGGCCGAGCTAATCCCGAGGCCGTGTGGTCCCGGAAAGGGCTCCTTTCAGGGGTTCCCTTACCTTAAGGACGAAAAGACCCTTAAAAGGAATAGCCCTATACCCTTATACTATAAATTATAAATCCCTATATGGTCTATGAACCTTAAACCCTTTTAGGGTTCGTTTCGTCTTTAAGGTAAGGGACTCCCAAACCCTAAACCCTAAACCCCTTTAAGGCTTTATGGCATATGGGTACTATGAAGGGTACTTCGTAGGGTTGCATAGGAGCTTTATGGTGCACAGGGCTATAGGCTTTCACTTTGGGGGTTCAGGTATACTCTCCTGTGTAAGTCCTGGGCGAATCTATCCTAAAGTTTAGGATCCTGTGATGAAGATATAGTAGACACAAGGAGCTACAATAGCAACGGGTACCGTGAGGAGACAGGGTAAGTACGGTTCTCTGCAAAGACGAAGCAGGTTACTCCCGATAATAGTGTAAATCTACCTTCTCTGTATCCTGGCCTTCCAAACTTGAGCGGAGAGAATACGCCGCACGGTCCCACGACATGAAATTTCCAATCCAGGCACAATCCTTCATTATGAGTTTTGTTGGGGAAATGCCCTGAGTGTTAAATCCTAGATTACAGGATTAGGTTTGTCCCTATGTTTTTGAGTATAGTGCAACGGACGGACAGACGGACAGACAGACAGACAGACAGACCAACAGACAGACAGACGGACAGACAGTTTACACCACTTTCGTTACCTTGATATCCGAAATCCAAGAATCTCCTGGACTCTGCGCGTACACCCGACGCTCGCGAGCTCGACCCTGAATGCCGCTCCGTCAATGGCTTTCTTTTGGAGCCTCCCTCTTCCTTCGAAGTTTGGCAACTACCTGCGGCAACCCAAACGGCCTTGTATAGGGGCCTTAATGGTTGCCTGCACTATTTTTTGGGGGGTTCCTTTTTATAATTATAATACTATATACCCCAAAACAAAGACACAGGTGCGTTGAGGCACCTGAACAACTGCTCTGAATATGAATTCTCAATGTTTCGATCCTGAAACCTGATACCTGAAGCCCCGATCTCGCCAAATTGACCGTACCTAGAGGCTCATGCCCTACCCCTTTTTCAAGGGACCTAATTTTCTATATAACAGATGCTAACCAGAAAACTAGGTATCCTAAACAAGGGGTAGGGTATGACCCTCTAGGTATCGTTGACTGATGACGAAACCCTGGAAAGCCCGAAACTACTGAACACAAGACGCCTAAAGATGATGAGTTTTCCCTTCTTGGTAAGACACAGTTTGTGATGAAAGCCAGAAATCGTCTTCAGATTCATGAAATCCCTGAAGCATCCTGATCCTTGAATCCTTGAGCTCGAAAGCCCACTGAGCCCGAAGACTGTTAACGCCGCAGTCTCGAACCCTGCCTTAGCCCCCAAACCCCGGGATTCAGGTAGACGCAAACCATATCAACCGTAGAGCCCACGTGGATCCTGAGCTATGTGTTTTTTTGTTTTAGGGGGGGGGGTCCTAAACCCTGCAACCCTAAACTCCACAACACCCCTAAAATCAGAACCCTAAAACCCTAAACCCAAAAAGCCTCAACCCCAACACCCACATTCCCATAAACCACAAACCTTCAAACCCCAAACCCCATAAACCCTATACTAAACCTCAACACCGCTACTCCGGACGCAGACGCCCTAACCTCAAGTTGCACGCCAAACCCTGGATTCTGAAATCCTACCTCTGCGCACCCCAAACTCTATAAACCTTAAACGCTACCTCAAGCTTGCAGGCAAGCTCCGAACTGGCCCTCAGAGGGTGAGGGCACCACCGCCCTGCACGTGGCAGCAGCGGCTCGGTGGTAATGGTCCGGGGTTTATGAAGGTGTTTAGGGTTCAGGGTTTGGGGGTGTTTTTTTGGTGTTAAGGATTTAGGGTTCACGGGTTTAGGGGTTAGGTTTCAGGGTTTAGGGTTTAGTGTCTAGTTTGGGTTGTACGGTTGAGTTTTGATTTTTTTCAGGATTTGGTGCTCGCACCACGTGGGTTCAGCGTGGACGGTTGGGGTCAACAGCCCAGACCTTCCAAAATCGCTTAATTATGGAATATAGCTTATATTACGATCCATATTATGCTTGAAGGTATATTCCGTAATTAAGGGGTATTGAGAGGTCTGGGAGTGTGCGGTCCATCCAGGGTTCCGGCGTCAGGCTCCGGCTCGGGATGGTTCAAAGTGCTGGGTTTTTCTCGCCCTTGTTTATGTTAGGGCAAAGCTCGAGAGCATAAGGCATAGGCGTTTCTACGGTTGATGATATGAATCCTGCATTACCCATAATAAGGAATATACCATGATTCCCATAGTCTAGGGTCCTTAAGGTAATGATTTATCATCAACCCCAAACCCTAAACCCTAAAACCCTATAGATCCCTTAAAGGAACCCCTTAAAGGTACTCTTGCAGATCCCTTTACCTTTAAAGGAACCCTAGGATTTAGATCATCAACCGTAGTACTGCCAGCAAAGGCGGATCCAAGGTTCACGGCGGGGCTCCGTTTGTGTGCATCGTGCAGGTTACCTTACCCACCTTAAAGACGAAATGAACCCTAAAGGGTTTAAGGTTTCCTATGCAACCCTACGAAGTACCCTTCATAGTACCCATATGCCATAAAGCCTTAAAGGGGTTTAGGGTTTAGGGTTTGGGAGTCCCTTGCCTTAAAGACGAAATGAACCCTAAAAGGGTTTAAGGTTCATAGACCATATAGGGATTTATAGTATAAGGGTATAGGGCCATTTCTTTTAAGGGTCTTTTCGTCCTTAAGGCAAAGGGTCCATGTACCCAAATGGGTAGTTGCCAAAAATATAGTCCCTTTTTTGGGTACCCTAAATAGTAGGTGCCGTATTATAATAGGGATCCAAGAAGGGACCATAATTCTGACAACCACCCAAATAGTAGATACTTTGGCCCCAAAGTACCTACACATAGGGACACATGGACCCTTAACGCCCAAAGCCCTATAGAACCTTACAGAGCCCCTATATAGGAATTGCACCCTTATACCCTTTGGGTACATGGACCCTTAAGGTTACAGGCTAGGTCTCGCAAGGATCTCCGCTCTGGGTTGAGGGGAGCCGCTGGGCCTTGGGATGTGATGCTTCGAGATTATTAGGGTGTAGGGTTCAGGGTTTGGTGTTTAATAGGGATGTTTGTCAGGTCTGTTCGAGTCACGTTCAAGAACCCTATGAGTCTGGGGTGAAACTTCCCTTCTAGTCGGCTGGTAGGGCGGTTGATGCTAAAGCTGGCTTTGTCGGGCGTGCAAAGCCGTATCCATAGCCTAGCTCCGGCCGAGTTAGGCGCCTTTGTTTGCTGCACTGTTTCACGCTTTGCCTTTCAAAGCCGCCTATATCGGACTCCATTCCTAAAGTTTTAATCCCTAAACCGGAGACCCTCCATTTCTGCGGCAAATCTGGCCCTACCATGAACACCAGAAAGTTGGAACATGGACTAAGGATGCCTACTGCTTTATGTTCGGGGCATGAGGATCATCTGGGCTTTGGAATTTAATACTTTAATACGTTTTTCTTAAAGGAACCCTTATGAAATAAAAGTTATACTTTTTGCTCCCTGGTTACTTAAAAGCCCAGTCATGATGTTCCAACTTTTCTTAGGCTTCTGCTTTAAATCTCAAAAAACGATCCGTACCCCTTTTTCAACTTTTGTGAATTTTGAAGGCCCCCCTAAAGGAACCCATTAAATTCACAGGAATCCTGAAGGGACCCGTGACTGCACATTTCGCAGCATCAGGTTCGGAACTTCTTTGCCACTGTAAGGTGCCGCCGCGTTTGATCCGGGGGGATTCAGGGTTTAGGGTTTGGGGATATAGTGAACCCCAGAAAGTTGGAACATAGGTTTAGGAGGATTAGTGCTGGGATCCCCTATACCTTAAGGGCCATGAGGATATAGATGTTCCAAGTTTCTGGCTTCTACTTCAAATTGATGACAGGGGTCAGAGTTCAAGTCAAGGATGTTCAAGCTTTAGGCTTCAGTTTGTGAGTTAGGGACTCCGGGTATCCGTCAGACCGTAGAATTTGGGCTCATGGTCGGGAACTAGCAGACCTACCCGTAAGACGATGTGAAGCCCTGAACCTTAAATCGTAAAGTAGAAGCCAGAAAGTTTGAGCATCATTCTCCTCACGCCCTTAAGGTAAAGTATAGGGGATCCCAGCACTAATCATTCCACATCCATGTTCCAACTTGTGGATCCCACTCAAAAACCCCAACACCCTAAACCCTATTAGCCCTAAGTTGTACCCTTAGAACCTACATGGTACCCTTCAAGGGGACACCACTATAGAACCCTCAACCGTAAACCCGAAACCCTGAACCCTAAACCCCCCCCAAAAAAAGACCGTAAATCCTAAATCCTAAACCCTAAAGACCCCGAAACCTAAACCCCTAAACCCACCTAAATCCTAAACCCTGAACCTCCCCAAACCCTAAACCTCCCTATAAACCCTGAATCCCCCCAAACCCTAAACCCTGAAACCCGAAATCGCAGGCTCTTGCTGGACTGGAAAGCCGACCCCGAGAGCCGAAGCCGCGCCGGTCTCACTGTTCTGGAGCTGCGGGGTTCAGGGGCCTCAAAAGGTGGGATGAAGGTAGGTGTGGTGATCCCCAAATAAGAGTCCTTATATAAGGGATCCTTAATCCTACCTACCTTCATCCCACCTTTTGAGGCCTCCCAGGGGTCCTTTGCAGCGGGGGGTTCCCTTTTAAGGGTTCCTGAGGATTCCTTCAAGGGTTCCTATAAGGGTTCCCTTTAAAGGGCTCCCTTTAAATCTGCACGCGTTTAGTACGCAGTTCTCATACTTCACATTGCTGGGGCGGTGTTTGAAGCAAGTGTCTTCTGGTCCTAGTATGCGGCAACTGACGGGCTTTATAGCAAGAGTTCACAGCATGACAGTATGCGATGCCAGAGAGCCCTCATATGGATGCATGAATAAATACCAAGACATTTCCTGAAGGGGTTCCGCTTTATAGCCATTCCGATATTATTGAAATACCGTATATACCCTCCCAACCCCACTCTAATTATCCTTCAATATAATATAAGGAAAACTATCTTGGGATTGGGAGTGCCTGTGCAGGACTCTGCGATCAATGCAGGTTCTACTTTGGTGGCGCACTTGCTGCTTTGATCGAATTAGTGTTATGAGTCTGTGTGTTTAACATCATACACATATGGGAGTTTCCGAAAGTTAGGGGTGCCGTGCTTTGGGGTCCTTATAATAAGGATCCTACATTTTTTGGTACTATATTAGGGCCCCCCCCCATTTTCGGAAACTCACAAATAGTGAAGCGTTTGACCCTTTCAGTCTGGGTCTAGCGCTTACGTAAACCGTACCTAGAGGCTCATGCCCTACCCCTTTTTCAAGGTACCTAATTTTCTATATAACAGATCCTAACCAGAAAACTAGGTATCCTAAAAAAGGGGTAGGGTATGACCCTCTAGGTAAATCCTAAGTAGCGGCCAAAAAAGCGGAGTGTAAGCAGCACACGAATTGGCTTCTGCCATAATCGGGAGATCTTAAAGTCTAGACTTGCTTAGGGCATACGAGTTTCAACATAGCAGCCGTGATCATCAGTCCCCCAAAGCCCTAGTTGAATTATTAAGGCCACTACATTAGTGACAGAACATCTAAGACTATGTAGGGCACGGGAGCGTAGGGTTCACCATAACTCCAAGCCCTACCTAGCCTAGACAGGGTCTAGAAAAACCCTGGAAGCCTCGACCCCAAACCCTACTCTTTAATAGTTTAAATCCGACTAAGCGCCTAGACCCTAAACCCGAATCCTTTAACCGCAGCCCCCGGATCCTGAACTGTGTTTCTGCTGCCTGTTGCTTGCACCCCAAATGCCTGGACCCGTCTTGGGCTGCCACGAGCAAAAGGGCTGCAGTCTTTCTCCGACATCTTCGCCGCAGTTGAAGAAGACATTACAGGCCTTAGGAGTGTTGTCCTATAGAGTGCACTCCTACTGCACCATACTACACGATACCCTAAACCCTAAACCCTAACCCCTAAGCCGACGTCCTACTACACGATACCAAATCCAGGATGTATATGCAACTTTACAACAAGCTTCTGAGGCTTCTGGACCGGGGCGCAGGGAGCTCCCAACCGCAGGAGATCCTTCGCAGAGACTCCAATATATCGCGGCCTTGATTAAGGAGTATTATACCTTAAACTATAGCTACTATAGTAGGATCTGATTAAGGAATATTCTGCCTTAAACTACAGTAACTATAGTAGGATCTGATTAAAGAATACTATGCCGCGAACAAAAGTAACTATAGTAGGATCCCTACTATGATTTAAGGTAAATTCCTTAGTTAAGGGATAAATTGGAGTCTCTGGGTTATCGGTTTCACCGAACTCTAGGGCTGAGACTGTCTACGGTTCCCTAAACCCTACACCCTAAACCCTAACGCAATAAATTGCATCCCAAACCCTAAACCCTAAACCGTTTATCGAGGTTCGATATGGATTTGTGGGGTTTAGGGCTCGGGCGAGGCAGAGTTCAGGCTTTCGGGATGAAAACTTAGGATCTTGGGACTTAGGTTTCGGGGCTTTGTGGAGCTCATGAAGAGCTGAAGTGGTTTATACGGGGGTCTCGCGGCTTCGGAGCTTTATGGAGTTCATGGGGATTTCAAGTGGTTTATACGGTTTCTCGGACTGCAAGATGGGCCTTTTGTTTGCTTTCTACGGTGAGTGTGTGCATCAGAACACAAGATGGTCGACAACGGTACAATACTTCAAATGTAGTAGAATTACACAGCTCTACACGCTGGCCTGAGCACCTCACATGCGAGACACCTCACAGCACAAATGTCCGAACTGAAAGCAGCGCTTGGCAAGCGTACGATGATTACACGGAGTGAATCTTGTGAGAAGGTTGCGTGCTTCATTCAAGCAAGGAGAACCATTTCCGGGTTCCGAAATAAATCCCAAAACTACATGCCCACGTACGCTTGATGGGCTAAGGCTAAGGCTTATTAGAGGGCTCAATGCTGAGGTTGAGGGTCTGTCGAGTTCAGGGTTCACGGTGTGGGGTGTGTAGGCGACATTCACGAATAATGTTGGAACCTGATTAAGAAACCCTGGGCCTATAACCCCCAAAATAGTATAATTCATATAAGGAACCCTAATAAAGGCCCAAGGTTTCTTAATCAGGTTCCTACATTACTGGGCTGCATGCTTTCGCTGTTGTGCATTGCGACTTCAGTGTTTCAGGGTGCTGGTCTTACCGCAATTCACGATCACCCACCCTTAAATACCCTATAAACCCTCAGCCTTACCAGCATCCCCCAAGTACGCTTTAATAGAGGCATTGTGGTGTGTAACAGTGGGTATTCAGGCTCTACTGAGGGTGGTTTGGGGCTGTTGCCAAACCCGGGCTTCTTGTTGGGTTTTGGGGTTGGGGGCCACCTGTTACCAAAGTCAAGGTAAATCATACCCAAAACCCTAAACCTCAAACCCCCTAAACCCTAAACCCTAAACCTCAAACCCCTAAACCCTAAACCCTTAATCAAACTCAAAACCCCAAACCTGAAGCCCAAAGCCCGCCAGCCAAACTCCGAAGAGACTGCGGCAAGAACTGGACTAAACCCTACCTTCAGCTGTCATAATCCCAAGGGTCCAAGTACCTAATAATCATATACTCTCCAAACTCCTAACATACATAACTACTATCCTAAAACCGAGTACCTGAATATTGGGTCCTCCGGACCCTTGGGGTAACCTCTTTCTTTTGTAGCTTCTCCTTGTATAGGCTCTAATACAAGATTTACCAGGAGGCCCTACCAAAGAGGCGGGCTTTTGTCGTTGGAGGTCAGTCTAAACCCTAAACCCTAAGCCCCTAAAAGCCTAAACCCTAAGCCCCTAAAAGCCTAAACTCTAAGCCCTAAACCCTAAAAGCCTAAACCCTAAGCCCTAAACCCTAAAAGCCTAAACCCTAAGCCCTAAACCCTAAAAGCCTAAACCCTAAGCCCTAAACCCTAAACCCTAAGCCCTAGACCCTATAGAGCCGAAGCCCTCCAACCTAAGCCCTCCGTTCGTGGAGAGGACGCCTTGCTCGTGGCCGCAGGAAGTCGAGGCAAACTAGGGCCATGACGGGGGAAGTGGTTTAAGGGATGTATATATATATATGTTGTTTTGTTTATATATATATATATATGTATGTATGTATGTAGGGTTGGGGTTTCAGCGTTAAACAGGGCTTGGGGTTTAGGGGGTCAGGGATTTCAGGGTTTCAGGGTTTAGGAGCTATAAGGTTTAAAGGGTTTAGGGTTTAGCGGGTCGGGTTTCAGGTTTAAGGGTCAAGGGTTAAGGCTTTAGTGCTTTCCACGACATCGCTCATGATAACCCTACATCCGAACACGTCGACTCTAAATCCCCCGAAGACCCCCGACGCCAAAGCCGTAACACTCCTGGTAGAGCTGTTTATGAATGGGCCCTTCAGTTAAAGATCCCTAAGATTGGAGCCCTAAACCCAAATTTTTTTAATCCCTAAAACGCTGATACCAGAGACTGCCTAAAGCCCCAAAGCCCCTAACGCCTGGGTTCCTAAGCTCTATATTCTATATCCTATCTAAACCTTGAGCCCTGAACTTTAAAGTTGTTTCGGCTCTTCCAGGTTTCAGGCCTTGGGGGTTGAGGTTTGGGATTTTGGGCTTAGGGTTTAGGGTTTGGGATTTTGGGCTTGCAGCTGAGGCTTTTAAGGTAATTGGTTTTGCCCTGCGCTTTGGGGCTATATAGTTACATACTCAGCTGCTGTCAAAAAGTTGGAAACTCCATAAAGCGTCGGGAGTTCCCGCATGAACCGCTGTGATTCCAGATTCCACCTTCTCGGTTTATTCTAGGACTCTGAGGCTAAGTGGTTTCGGGTTCAGCCTTTGGGGATTAAGTTAGCTAGGTCTTGGGTTGGGACATAGTCTTGAAGGGTTTGGGTTTAGTGGTTCACGGTTGCCTGCGTTTACAGTACCGGACTTATGACCCGAATTGCGAAGGCCTTGACCGTCAAAGTCAGCCCAAGACTTCGTGAACCTCTAAACCAACTTCTACCTGGACCATAAATAACCCATCCTTGGTGGATTGTCCTTGTACAAGTCCTTAAAACTTTCAAGGTAGGTCATGTTGGGTTAAGGTATTGTGCCTAAGCGTTAAACCCTGAACCTCGAACCTCAACAATAGCGGCTCCAGTTACCTAAATAGTAGGTTACTAACGATATATTATACACCCCAGTAACCTACTATTTAGGTAACTGGAGCACTAGGGGAATACTGACAAACAACCCTTTAATCCTCCCCGCGCGCTTGTGGTCCTGAAATCTGAAACCGCTCCGACCCGACATCCCCAAGCACGATTCCCAGAAACCCTAAACCCTAAACCCTACCTTAGCTCTGAATAACCTACCTTTTTAGGGTTCCTTATTATGATTTCCTTATATAAGTCCTTAAAAAGGTAGGTTATTCCGGGTTAAGGTAAACCCTAAACCCAAACCTGGACAGCAACCATGCATCCGAACTCCCTGAACAGGAAACCCCCGCCCTCAACCTCAAGCCATCTACAAATCTCTTTAGATCCTTTGAGCCGTCATATCTTATGTAGTAGTTGATCCACAAGTGATTCGCTTCTGGATTGTCCCAAGACTGCCTGCATAAACCCTCCAGCCCACACTCGCTCTAAACCCTTGGCTCGAAACTGCGAGCCTGCTTGGGGCTTTGAGTTTTGGGGGCGTTTATCCTACCCTAGAGCCCCCCAACTACCCCCTAATATACCTTAAATACCACTAAGGACCATAAAAGGCCCAGTTTGAAACGCTCCGAACTTTAAGCTGAGAGTCCAGGTCTGGATTCGCTGGCACCACGGCTGATCCAGGCACCCTTTTCTCCCCGGTTCTTAGTAGGGAATGGGCGAATGGATCCCTATGCAAGCCCCTTACGTCCTTAAGGCTTCTTGTAGTCATTAGTTTTCATCGCCAACCCCGAAGGGTCCATGCGCGCATATGTAGTACATACTTGGGCCTGCAAGCATTTAAATAAGGACTACATCAAGGCCAATGTATATTTATAGGAATACCTGGACCCTTGTAGGGTTAGTAGGAATGGGGTAATGGGTTGGTTGTCATCCATTCCCCCATTAACTGCTGCGAACCCGGGAGAATTCGAACATCCGGGTCCCTGGGCCGTAGGAAGCGAAAACAGTTGGCTCTGGCAGGGATTCGGGTTCTCATTGTTGGTATCACATTCGGTAACCAACTCTCACAATTTTGAACTAGAGCGCCAATCTACAAAATCCTTGACTCTTAGGGTTTAGCGACCTTTGGCAAGGAATATTCCTCAAACTATAAAGGCTTGTAGCCTTAAAGCCCCAAACCCCAAAAGACCTAAGTGCTGAACCCTATAAGCCCTACCATTACATAACAGATATCCAGGGTGGTCCCGGCTAGGAGTGCAGTGCCGATGTTGACGGCGCTATCGACCTGGGCGTTGAAAACGAGGAGTGGGCGGGGTGTTTGGTTAAGAAGTTTATCAGCATGCAGGGTTTAGGATTAGGGTTCAGGGTTTCTAGTGTACCTAGAGTAGCCCAGGTAGGTACCTTAAACAAGGTAAAAGTACCATGTTTTGCGTCATATCCCTGTTTCTGAAGTACATTGGTTTCTCTGGGTAGGGCCCAGAAGCTACGAGTACTATCAGGGATTTGCGCAGATAGAGTTGATATAAGGTGTTGTGCTTGTGCTTGAAGATACCCGCAAACCCTGTTCTAGTTGTTGTGTTCTCATATTGTGGGGAGGGGTTGTGATAACCACGGTTCTATTGGATAGATACGGTGTGAAGAGCTTAGGTTTAGTACCCCATTCGTAGTAACCCATGGACATGCACGTAGTTCGAACAGCTCGGGTAGGGTTCAGTTGTTTCTGTAGGGCTCAGAGCTTCAGGGATAGCCTATTTTTTGGGCTGAAGAAGTGAAACCCGTCATCGTGCTTTCATGACAACTTCTCCTCGAGTCCTCACAGTACCTTGCTATATCGATGTACACCGAAAGTCGATTCCCCAACACCCCCAAAACAAGTCTTCAACAGATTACTGTATGAGGATGATATGACCCCAAGCTCTGTTCTACTTACAAGCACCAGGATGCCCAAGTCGTGATGCAGCTGCTGCAGCTACCCGGAGTGCCTTTGGGCAATTATGCTCAGGGAGTTTAGGTTGGAGGGTACGGGTCAGAGTTTAGGGAGTTTAGGATTCGAGGTTAAGAGTTGAATAATCTGAGGGCTCTGGGCTTAAGTGTTTAAGGTTGAAGAACTGAGGGTTCGGGGTTGTTAAGTTTTTTGGGTTGAGAGGCTGTTCTGCTTTATGACGTGTTCAGTGTGATAGCTTCGCCAAGTCGTCGGTCAAGAAGCCAAGCCCGGCAGGTGAACCAGTTGCTAAAATAGCCAGAAAACTGTCGCCGTCGGCAGTGCCGCACATTTCGAGGGTGTAGGTCTCAGGCTTAAGTTGTGTATGACTTTGCATGACAGAATGCTGCAAAGCTATACACACGGCTTCAAGATCTACACCGGCACCCGCAACCCATGTTTCATGTCCTAGGTTATACGTACACACCAGGACTTTTCAAATTCAAATTGCGGGGCCCTGAAAAGCTTTATAGTCGGGCCCATCTGAGGCCTCTACTGTAAACTAGGTTCAGATTGCTTCCTGTATATTAAAGCTATGAAGAACATAGACACCGGTAGCAACATGGCACAGCCTCTGCAGAAACAAAGACATGTACAGCGCAACAGCCACCCTTGCGAGCCAGAAGCTCAACCGCCGACGGTACTAAATCATACTGCGAACCATGGCAGAGTCGCTTTTATAACCAAATTAAAGTATGACCTTGTTCTAATCCAAAGCATGGTTCTGTCCTTGGAGTTGCCGAACAGTTCCAGGCGAAACAGCGCAAGTGGGTGAAGCAGTGGCTGCTTCGACGTGCTGCTATCAACGGAGATTTGCCGCTGTTGGAGGCTTCCAAGCAACACGCGGGTCTATGCTCTAAACCCTAAACCCTAAACCCCGGTTCTTGCTTTGCTTGAAACTTTGGATAACCTCTGAAGGACTGCACACCCCTGATTCACGAATGGCTCTCTCCTAGTTAGAATGGATTATAGAACCCCAGAAAGTTGGAACATCGATTTAGGATGACTCATGCTGGGATGCCCTTTACTTTACTTTAAGGGCATGAGGCTAATGATGTTCCAACTTTCTAGCTGCTAGCTTCTACTGTAGGGTCCTAAGAATGTCAGGGTTGGTAGAATGAGTATGAGCAGTCCCTTCAAGAAACGTGGGTTGTATGTGCGGATCTACGCGACGACTCCTTCTGCCTCATGCTTGTCTTTTTATTCCTGCAGAACCAGAAAGTCAGGTGGCACTGCCGCTTCGAGTTCCCCAAGTGCCTGACTATTTCGGCCGATGTATACCACCCGACGGGTCGACATAGCTAGGGGTATGGCCCTACATGGTCTGCGCGCGACCTTTTGCTGTGATTTGCGTGCATGAAATCTGAGCCCGAAGTCCCCCATCTCCAACTTCGAAACCCTTAATCGCTTCGGTTAATATAGCCGCCCTTAGGGGTTTAGGGTTTAGGGTTTAATTACCTATACTATTTTCGGGGTATAATGGGCCCGAAAACCGTATTCTAATCATTAAGGCGCCTATATTAGCAGAGCAACCTGTGCTATGACAGGGCGCATTAGCTCTTCCCGGACTCGACGTCAACGACGGGGCAGAGAGCCACGCGGATGTTTAGCTTTTTCGGCGGTTTACCTGAAAACCCCACGTCATAATCAGCAACCCTGAACATGTATACGGTGTCTGATTGAGGTTTCAGGGTTTGTAGGACTGATGAGTGTTCATGCAAGTGTTGTCAGGGTTTTGGGCCTATGGATTTAGGGTTTAGACGTTTGGGTTTTAGAGGATGATGCTTCGGGTTCTGCTTTTAGCGGTCTGGGTGGCTGTGGGCAATTAGGGGTTCTATAGCCCTAAGGGTCCATGTATGTACCCAAATACTATATATACCTTGGCCCCAAAGTACCTGTACAGGGACTACGGGTAAGACTTGGTGCTCTTGTGTTTACTATACAGGTCCGAGCGGTTGGTAATGCTATCCCTTCTGGTTCACGTAATACAACTATACGGATCCTATGTCCCAATTTACCTCAACACCCTATTCCGGTCAGTAAGAGATCAGTTGCACTTTTGATAGTGCTGGTTGAACCCTTCCCTCAAAGAACCCAGACTGTGGCAGAGACAAAGCACGGATTCCGAAAAGCTTAGGGAGTTTAGGGCTTAGGTGTTGTTGAGGGCTATTTTTTAGTGCCCCCAGAAGTGACAAGTCGCATTCACATCCAAAGAAGTTTGTAATAAGGAACTGTCCGATGGTTCGTCGACCCCCAGTTCAAACCCCTATAATCCCTACTTTGGAGGATCAAGGAACTTAGTAGCCGGAGTTGGATGCCTTGAATAACAACGAACTTGTATACCAACTATCTAGAATGATTTTGTTTTGTGTTAAAGCTACACTGGCTACTTCAGAGAAGCCCTTACAGCCCTCACACGAATCCGTTTTGAGCCATTCAAGCCCTCTCAAACTCAAGCCTTTGTTTGCTTAAGAGAGAGAGAGAGAGAGAGAGAGAGAGAGAGCGAGAGAGAGAGAGAGAGAGAGCGAGAGCGAGCGAGAGAGAGAGAGACAGGGAGAGGGAGAGGGAGAGGGAGAGGCAGAGGGAGAGGGA
>BGNK01000017.1:0-37570 GCA_003297005.1 Symbiodinium sp. clade A Y106 | reverse complement strand
GGAGAGGGAGAGGGAGAGGGAGAGGGAGAGGGAGAGGGAGAGGGAGAGGGAGGAAAAAGGGCGGTTCTACATTGTGAAAACCCTAAACCGTAAAACCAAAACATTAAAAAAGCCAGCTTTCGAGGCTCCGTCGGCCCAGCTTTGCTTCTTGCAGCAGAGGGCGGGCACGCGGCCGTTTGCCAAAGGCGGGACGACCGCCTCTATTTGGGGTGGGTCAGAGTTGCTTTACCCTAGGGTCCAGGTACCCGAATACTGTAGTATGTACTTTGGCCCTCACGTAGTCGCTATATAGGTGCATGGGGGTCAAAGTATTTACCATTTGGGTGCATGGACTCTTCAAGTTAGATCTCCCTTCGAGCTTTGACTTTTGAGGTGGTTCAATGAACCACAAACCTACTTTGCAGCGGGTGCAAACAGCAGAACCCAACCTGAATCACTGTATGGCTTTTGGGGATCATGCAAGCCCTGATAGGCTTAAACCAGCTACTAGAGTCTTCAGAACGGATTGAAGTCCCAAAGGTGCAGTCTGACCTCTGGAGGATGAACAACAACCTGAACCTTCAGCCATCCCGTCAAAAACCGTGAAAAAGCCTAAACCCTGAACCCTAAATCCTAAACCCGAAGTCCTGAACCCCCCCGTTACAGAGCCCGTAGAATGAGATCCCTTTAAAGGAACCCTTATGGATCCCTTTAAGGAATTGTGAACCCGAAGCCCTCATCCCGAAGTCCTAACGCTTACTCAGGGGATCATTGGCCTTTAGGGTTCCTGTAAGGGTTCTGTAAAGGGTCTAGAGTTTAGGGTACTCTCTTTGGGGTTCCTTTAAAGGGTTCCTTAAAGGGATCTATAAGGGTTCTAGAAAGGGTTTAGGGTTTTGGGAGTTTCCGAAACTTAGGGGTACCTTATTTTGGGTTATAAGAAAGAGGGTTACAAGTAAGGTAACTATAGTTGTATCTACTTGCAACCTACTCGGGAGTTACCGAAAATAGGTGAACCCAATATAGCACCTTAAATAGTAGGATCGTTATTATAAGGACCCCATACACTACCCCTAATTTCGGAAACTCCCATCCAAATTTTGGTCTAACTTATAATGAAGGAACCTGATTTAGAAACCCTGGGCCTGTAGCCCCAAAATAGTAGGGTTCATATAAGGAACCCTAATAAAGGCCCAAGGTTTCTTAATCAGGTTCCTACATTAACCCTGCTTGCGGAAGGCTGTTGCAAGCCCGCGCCGACCTATCCATGGCGGCCAGAACTGGCCTGAGAGGCACATAGGAGTTTCCGAACATTAGGGGCTCTTTAGGGTTCCTTTAAAGGGATCCTTTAGGGTTCCTGTAAGGGTTCTATAAAGGGTTTAGGGTTTAGAGTTTCCGAAGTTAGGGGTACCTTATTTTGAGATCCTTATAAGAAGGATCCTACTATTTAGGGTACCAAATTAGGGTCCCCTATGTTCGGAAACTTACACATGATATTTCAAGAACCAAAAGGTTTAGGGTTGAGAATGCAGGGTTTAGGGTTCAGGAACTAGGGTTTAGGGTTTAGGATTCAGGGTTTAGGGTTTTGGATCTAGGGTTTAAGGTTTTTGGATTCTGGGTTTAGGGTTTATAGGACTTAGGCTTTCTGGTTCGTATCCCCTAAACCTTGAACCCTAAACCTGAACACCTTTAGGGTACATAGTAATTTTCTGAGGTATCTCAGGAACCAAACGAACCCTAAACGTCAAACCCTACCTGGACCCTAAAGAACCTACCTTGAAATCATAATGCGGAACCCGAAACAGGTAGGTTTTATCGGCTCCAGGTAACCCTAAATCGGCTTATGGTTCGTATCTTTTTTAGGATAAAGAACATATAGTATGAAATGCACAGCACTATGCCCTAAACCCTACCTGGACCCTAAAGAACACACCTTTTGACATCTTTAGGGTTCCTCAATATGATTTCCTTATATACGTCCTTAACAAGGTAGGCTATTAGGGTCCCGGTCAACCCGAAGACTCTTTATGGTTCGTATCCGCTCTAGGATATACAGTATGAGATGTAGAGCCCCATGCTCTGAAGGGGTCGTGTGTGGGGATAGTTGTTCAAGCTCAGCTTATAGGGTTGTTTGTAATGTATTATGGGGTGGTTGTGGTTATGAGGCTTCTCAGGGCTTTATGGGTTTAGGAGTGTTTAGTGTCTTAGGCATGGTTTTCAGAAAGGCATTATAGTAAGCTTTGAGTGGTTGGAAGTGGTTTGAGGATGTATGGGCTTTCGGTCTGTCGTGCAAGGGCTGTTTGCTATTGGGGGAAGACCTAAACCCTTTAGATACTCTAAGCCGTCAATCTGATTTAGGGTCCAAGAACTACAGTCGGTGATGTGCAGATAGAGGCACTGCACTACGACTCCGACTCTTTGAAATCGCTACACAGCATGCTTGCACATGCTCTGTCTTTTCATGGAGGCCGCTGGACGGCAGCAGATGTCGCCGCGCTCCGCGCTAGCCGCCCTGAGTTTCAGGAGGTGTCCGGGCGGAGGTTCAGGGTTTTCAGGCCTCAGGCGTTCCTAATGTAGGGGCCTAAATAAATGTCTATACTGTTTGGGGGGGGGGCTCCTTATTATAATTATAGTATAATGGGGCCCAAAACCCTGTTCTAATTATTAAGGCCCCTAAAGTACATACTTTTACCTTTACCTTCCATCGTCGTACCTGGCTTCAGTTCAGTTCTTTCATTCTTAGGATGCGCCTGTAAGGAAGCAAGACAAGAACGACAAGGTAGGAGCAGAGGTAAGGCAGGTAAGGCTCATGTCTGGGATTGCTGTCTTACTTATCTTCGTGCTTCTCCATCTACGAGGTCCATATCTGTATATCATATATATATATACACACATGTATATGAAAAAATGTATGTGCATCTCTCTCTCTCTCTCTGTCTCCTTCCCTCTCTGCTCTATTTCCTTCTTGGTCTGTCTTTTCTTCCGTCTGTTCACAAACGCACTGAAACAATAATGAGGCAGAGGATGTGATTTTTGTGTTACACACATACCCATAACTTCATAACGAAAGATGTACATGCAGACAGTCAGAGGCGCCCATATTTATTTATGCCGATAGCAAACTCAACAGCACGAACACATCTCTAAATTCTCCGGTGTGCCTAATGTGACGCAGGTCTTGTACGTCCTCGGCCAGTTCGGCAACCAGCCGTTCGCGTTGACTGCAATGGCACGGGCCCCATGGGCTCCACAACCCTAAACGCCCAAACCCTAAACCCCAAAAGTCTCTGAATCTCTGACCTAAGTAGCTATACGAAGCTACCACAGTTAAGACACCCAAACCCTCAACCCCCCAAAGTCCAACAGTCCTTGAATTCTAAGCTTCCCAGTAGCTGGGTGGAGAAGATCGGACGAGCCGTTTTGGTCTGCTATGATCCTGGCACAGTTGAAAGGTTGACCCGCATTGAGCCAGGGAAACCCAGCAGCTATGGCTAACATGGCCTCCAGATGATGAAACCCGGCTAATTTTTGAAAAATCAGCAAGTTTCATTCAAGTTACAGGGGACAAGCCCTGACTTTGGGTTGTCTGCTTCTGAGACTCTTTGAAGAAGAGGCTGTGGGCTTTGGGTTTGGGGTCAGAGAATAGTTAACGCTTACCTTCTGGGAGTAAGCCCCCCAAAAACGAATAAAGGCCATGTGGCACTGCAGAATCCTCGTAGAACCCTGAAAGAAGCCTAAAAGCTTAAACTCTCACAAAACCTATAAACCCCAAACTCTGAAACCCTAAAAAGCTTAAACCCTAAATTTTACACCTTAAAATTGAATCCTGAACCTGAACCCTAAACCCTAAACTCTAATACCCATAAAACCCAATCGCCCTCAAACCTTAAATCCAAAGCCCTACTGCCTTCTGAAGGCTCAGTCGTTGAAACCAGCCCCCTGCTTCTGAGACGGAGGCGCCGTCCTGGGGAGGGTTAGGGCTTAGAGTTTCGTAGATTCAGGGTTTAGAGTTTCGGGGGTTCAGGGCGTTTAGTTTCAAGGATTTAGGGTTTAGAGCTTCGGGGGTTTAGGGTCTAGAGTTTCCGAGGTTTAGGGTTTAGAGTTTCGGGGGTTTAGGGTTTAGGGGGTTTAGCGCTTTAGGGTTTAGGGTTTAGCGGTCGGGGTTTTAGGGTTCAGGGGTTTAGGGCTTCGGGGTTTAGGGTTTAAGGGTTTTTCCGGTTTTAAGGTTTGGGGTTTTAGGGCTTTTAGGGTTATAGGGGTTTCGTAGGTATACAGTTGCTTATGTGTACACTTGTGTGTGTTCATGAGCTTTGTGTGATTTTGTGTAGACGAGGGGTTGGGTTGACTTAGGTTCAAGGCTTCAGGGTTCGTGTTTAGGGTTTAGGCTTTATGGTTTAGGGTTATGACTTCGTCTTTTCAGATTTGTTTTTGATGTCTAGGGCGTGTAGAGTGTAGGGTCTTGGGCTTCCAGCTTAATGCGTATAGGGTTTTTGGTATAGGGCGTCGAGTCTTTATGATCTCTGATTCTGAGTGGCATCGCTAGCTTACTTCTGCTCCGCACTGCTGTTATGAGGCTTGTGTTGCACATTCTGGTTTTTCGCGTGTGGTGTGTGCCCTGGAGACTAAACCGTTTAAGCTCGTAAGCGCAATATACCGTATGATTGCGTCAGTGAAGTCCAGTGCAGCCACCACAACTCTAATGCATCTCGCATACTATAGGGGCCTAATTTAAATAATTATCAATACTATTTTGGGGGCTCCTTATTATAATTATAGTACAATTGGCCCCAAAATTCTATTCTAATTATTAAGGCCCCCGATATTAGATTCGCTTCACCTTCGAGTCTCGAGGATTTACCAGCAGTAGGTTGATCAAACGGTTTTGAGGGCGTCTAAATCCTGATCCTTGGACTTCAAGCCCTACACCTTCAACTGAGACTTAGAGTACCTATAGTCTCCATTGTAGTTCCTTTTTTGGTTAACCAGTTTTATGGTCATCCTTTAATAGAGATTTTGGTTAACCAAAAAAAGGAACTACAATGAACACTATAAGTAGGGTTTGGGGGTAGATTATGTTTAAGTGGGATGTTACAACACTGGTTCCGACCCCGATATTCAGCCCTGTGCTTCAGGAACTTGTCCAGCCCAAACCCTAAACCCTGCGCTCCTCAAAGGCTTTGTCATAGCTGGGTAACATTTTACATCTTTATGGGTACTTAAACCCAATAAGGAACAAAAATGTAAAATTTTAACCCTATCCCAACCATGAACTAGAAGTTAGGGTTTAGGGCCTTAGGGCCTACGGTTTAGGGTTTAGGCTTGTGGAAGAAGAAGAGCCCCTTGAAGGCCTCAACATCCCCCTGGCCCCTGCAAGGTGGGAACCTGCCATCCGGCTGCAGATGGGGGTTTCCGAAAATCGGGGACCCTATTTAGGGTTTAGGGCTTAGGGCCTAATCTAGTACCCTAAATAGTAGGATCCGTAGTATAATATAAGGGCCCCAGAAACTCCCAGATGGACCATGGGGTGGAGACTCTTCCCTGAAGCTGCGAAGAGGGAGAAGCTTGAATTCGAGTTTGCTTGTCTGAGTTTGAGGGCTCTTCTCTGAGAAAAGTAGCGCTTCGGTTGATGATATAAATCCTACCTTACCTTAATGACCCTAGACTACGGGAATTATGGTATATGCCTTATTATGGGTAATGCAGCATTTATATCATCAACCGCTACAGCGAAGGTGTAGAAGTTGCGAAGGGAGAACAGTTCCTGGCATCGTATCGCTGTATCCTTCAGGGTGCTGACCCCTTGTGTTCATCCCTTTGTCCACTTTGTTGAATGCGCGTACATCTAGAATGTCAAAATACCCGAACGGTACGCTCCCCTACTTTCTGCTCCCGAGAACATCGAACTGTGTTGGCCTCATGTGATCCAGTTGGTCACTATGTCACGGTATGTTGATTTATTCGCTAGCGCGATGCCTGCCCGGGATATCAAACTTACTTGTAGACATGGAAGTCTACACAGTGTTCAACTATGTTCAAATAGCATAGGGGCCTTAAGTAGTTAGAATAGGGTTTTGGTGTAGATTATACTATAAGTACAATAAGGAACCCCCAAAATAGTACAGGTAGTTATTTAGGCCTCTATGTTATGTTTCTAAACCCGAAACCCCAACACCCCTAAACCTTCAACTAGGTTTCCCCAAGGCTCCAGTTACCTCAATGGTAGGTTACTAAGCATACATTTTATACCCAGTAACCTACTATTTAGGTAACTGGAGCCCCGGGGTTTGTAATACCTTGTGACGTCAGACCACGCTCAGTCTCCACTCTCGCCTTGCACCCTCACCCGAAACTTTTCAAAACTTTTAGGGCTTAGGGTTTCGGGCTTAGGGTTTAGGGCTTAGGGTTTAGGGTTTAACTTTGATTCCGGGCCCTCTGTCCTAGTCTTGACCTGTGGATCTCGTGGAGGGTCGGAACAGATGACTCCCGAGTGTTCTGTGGAGTTGTAGAATGTATACTCAGGTAGGGTTTCACCTAAACCCTAAACCCTAAACTAAACCCCTAAACCCCTAAACCCTAAACCCCTAAACCCCTAAAACCCTAAACACTAAACCCTTAAACCCTCAACCCCTAAGACCCTAAACCCCTAAAGCCCTAACCCTAAACCCCTAAACCCCTAAACCCCTAAACCCTAAACCACCAAACCCTAAACCCTAAACCCTGTAAAGCCTACCTACACCCTCAACCCAACCCCCCTGACCGGGTCTCCGGCCAACACCGAGCAATCGAAGCAGAGCCCGACACCAAACTTGTATTGATGGTCTTTTTTCCCGGAGGCGACGAAAATTAAGTCCATTACTTTACAAACTGATGGTTTTGCTATAGGGTTTAGGCTTTAGTGTGCGGGATTTAGGGATCCGAGGGGGTTTAGGGTAATGAAAATGTATTGGGATCAGTATCAGTAGTGTGATTGTTACTATCAGACAAACAACGCACGAACGGCGCCACGTGCTGTGAGCGCATGCACGCTGCGACCTCGTACAGCTTCGGGACCATAAACAACGAAAGCTATTGTTTGGTACGAGTAATACTTGCTATAAGGATAATGACAATGATCGTGATGATAGCAGTGATACTGATAGTGTTAGGTAATGATATTGACAGAGATGATTCTCGCAATGCTTCAGAACAAAAACCTGAGTACATATACGGCTACGGTGTATCATCTTGGGCTGGAAAAGTAAGTCCGGGGTGGGGCTCTCAGTTTGAAGGCCAGGTGGGCAGCCTGGACAGCAGCTACTAAATGAATTACTTCTGCCTTTGTTAAGTTTGACTTTAAATCAAAGGACTTCGGCTGCAGAGCCGTGCGACATGATCCGTGATGCCTCTGTCGTCGTCGTCGTTTTAACACGAGCAGCGCAGCAATGACAATCATGACTGCGATCATACTTTCACAACCGACAACGCAGTCGTGTGCATCAGGAAAAGAGTAGGAGAGTAGGAACATCACCAGCAGCAGCATCAGCAGTGGGTGTAGCAGGGCGGTTAAGTCTGCCAGCGCTCTGAACAGTAGCGTCAAGAGCCGGACCGCGCCACCATCATGTGTACGAACAGCAGCACCATCACCGCCCTCAACCATCACCATCATCATCATCACCACCGTCACCATCATCGCCATAATCATCATCATCATCATTATCATCGCCATTATAATCATCGTCATCATAATCATCGCCACCATCATTGTCATCACAATCGTCGCCATCGCCTCATCAACACCAGCATCCTGTCGCACAACTGTAGACATAATGTTATCCAGAATGGCGACAGTAATAAGAGCAAGCAGCCGTCGCGAACTTACTACAGCCCCTCCGCCTGCAAACCGCAGCTTATGGTATCCTTCAAGTTGATTACTAGCTTAGACAACCCCCTTGGACCCCCTCCCTTGAGGATCACATAGCCAAGCAACAAGCATGGGGGGGGGTCGGAAGAATAGCAAGACTATCATACACAACCCTATACAAAAGTTTAAACGCACCTATGCCCAAGCCAGTGTCTGTAGTAACTTGCAGAACCTTTGAAACGAACCCTTAAAGGAAACAACCCCTATTCTAGTTACTACTGCCCCTATATGACACCGCTATAAGGACCCTCATCATAGCACCGTTTCTTTATATCTCCTCAAAAAAATTCCGGCCCTATGCTATACCCACAGTCTCCATTTTAGTTCCTTTTAGGATTTCCTTATAATACGATCCTAAATACAAACCACAAAAAAGTGTGCAAAACAGCTTTTGTGGATCAAGAGAGCTTAGCGGGGTCGCAGCAAGAAGCGCCCGGAGGCCGAAAGCGGCCTCCTGAGCAGCTGGCAGTCAAAGCTTCTTACAGAACCCCTAACTCCATACCTATACCATTAACTTATCTATAGAGCTTCGGGATTAATTATGGGGTCCTTTATGCATTGGTAGCTTTACTTGATCGTATGTAGAGTCCCGTCAGAAGGAGTTCTGTCTTGTTGGAGAGGCTTCCGTTTGAGCCAGCAGCACCGACATGCCGAGTCAAGGGTACGCGATGCCTGCAGGCATGTGTAGGACTTTGGGGTTTTCGGGCATGAGGCTTATGGTTTCAGCGGTTATCGGGTGTAGTTGACACAGAGGTAAATCGAACGCTGGACCACTTAAGTTCAAGGCAGTCGTACGACAGCTCACATGTTGGGCCTTACAGTGCATGCGATGTTCAGTGGCAACTATGGTTGGGTCGTGCGGCATTTGAAACCCAACATTCTTCTACTGTGCAGTCCTCGTATACCGGGAGGCTTTACCCTCCCTCACCGTTCTGACGAGACGCCCGGCCGGGGACCTCGGTCAGAGCCTCGAGCGCCCGTGTAAATGGTCAGCGGCGCCCTCGGCCGTTTAGGGGTTAGGGTATTTATACCATATCTTAGTAGCTGAGTTGGTAACCTTTAACCTTTTGGGGCTAATGTAATCCTACCATAATTGAAAGGTTAACCTTTTTTGGGCCAAGTTACTCAGCCCCTAAGATATATAGTACTGTATGTAGTCTTGGCGGAGTTGATGACTCTTGGCTACTTGGACACCCGTGTCAAACCCTCACCCCAACCACGTTTCCAAAGCTGATACTGTTGATGGACAAAATCCTGCATTACCCATTATAAGGAATATACCATAGTTCCCATAGTTTAGAGTCCTTAGGGTCATGCAGGATTTTGTCCGTCAGCCGTAGTATAGATTATTATATGGAACAGGGCTTCGAGGGTTTAGGTTTAGAATCGGCTGTGGGGGGGTCGACAAGTCCTGCAATGCGAGACTTGTATTCGTAATAAAGGGGGTCCTAAGTCCCAAGGGATAGTATCAACCTTAACCCCAAGGGTCCAAAGGACCCAATAATCAGGTACTCGGTTTTAGGATAGTAGTTATGTAGGTTAGGATTTTGGAGAGTATATGATTATTAGGTACTTGGACCCTTGGGGTAAGCCCTATAAACCGTATCAGTAATGGTTCAGTCGGCCGGGGCCTCTCCACACGCAGCCTAGACCGTGATGGAACCAGAAACTCCAAACCTTAAATAGGCGTTCGGCAAGAATCGAATGTTAGACCCACGTAGTTGCCAACATAATCGTGCAAAGCGTATTATATTTTACCCCAAACCCGAAACCGTCGTTGCGTACTGTTGGCAGATCGCTATTATATTGTGGGCCATGAAAGTTGAAGTTGTTTACTTGCAAGCTTTATGAATCTTGGATCTTCTATTGCCAGGGAGGGTCGGAATAATGATTAGTCAGAGCATCTCCTCTTGTAATCCCGACATTAATGCTCGGTTCAGGGTCTAGGGCTTAGGGACAGTACAGTATCTCCCAAAACCCTGTTCGAATTATATTCACAGGCCCTTGTATTACTGCTACTACTGCTTGGTTGACGGCTCTTGGAGTTTCTGGGGAGAGCTGCTACCTTTCCATTGCCAACTATCCACGGCAGTGATGCTGGGCAGTTGAGCTGGATTAGAGAGTCGTCTTTAGTGCGTGGGTTCTAGGGTTTAGGGATCATGGGGGAATCATAATGGCTTAGGTCTAGGTTTCTACAGTGCTTCTGACCCCACTCCCGAACTCTTCAGTTGGCGTAGTGGTCCTCATGATCATAACGACGAACCACTCTTGTCATTTCTAGATGGAAAGCAAAGAGATGGATCTCAAAGAAAACTGTCCGAAGGGGTCCAATATCCTACCGTGTAAAGTATCAAGCTTTATACCCTGTTATTAAGGGGTCATAGGTGAACTAGACCCAAACCCTTTCCAAAAAGACAGCCGCGCGACGGGATTTTCAGGCCAAGTCACAACACTCTAAAAAGGAAGCTTGAGCTAATTACCCACTGTATGTGCTAGGGTTCCTGAATACCTATATTGTAATGTACCTCAGAGCCTCATTCTACTAATGAACGCCTCCTATGTCTAACACGACTCTAACTAACATGTTAAGCTTCAGGTTGCCTGGGCACGAGCAAAGAGAGTTATATTTTGATTCCCCAGCCCTAAACTTTCCCAAAACCCTAAAATCACTCTACTACAGTTCATGGCATTCATGGTCATTCCTTGAGTTCCCAAAGGGTCCTGGTCCTCAGTACCTGTATGGTAGAGCATTACGAATGTTGAATGATGATTCGGAAAAGTATCCCCGGTAACGGTACCTAGGACCCTTGGGGGTTAGGAGTTCGGGAGTCTCAGTAGTTGGATCCTTCTCCCAGTTTCAAGTCCACCCTAAACCTAGGATTCTGTAAGGATACGTAGAGATCTTTCTTGCAAGTATGGTACGGCCTCGTTGCCAGTTTGTTGCGGTTACGGTCGATGATACAAATCCTGCATTACCTTAAGGACCCTATAAGCTGTGGAAATTATGGTATGTTCCTATTATGGGTCATGCAGTATGTTTATCATCAACCGTTACCATGCTAATTAACTCTTGATCAGTACAACTGCGAGCCTCCGTCGTGAACCTTCAATCTTAGCGCGCGCTGCTGAAGGCAAGGACGAAGACTGCTCGCTTCGTACATATTTGCGTACATAGGGGTCGGAGTAACTAGTAACAGTAATTATCCCAGTATCGTCCTTGTGGAAACATAATTTTAATACACCCCCGAACCCTTTTCTGATTGTTGAGGCCCCTTACTTAGATATCTCTCCTGGGTTGCTCTTTGGCTATTGGACGAGTGCATCTTGGAAGACTACAGAGACGGCCTCCATAATTTCGTAATCAAGACTACAGAGGATCTCCGTGGCGTGCCCAGCTTTCAAAGTCAGACAGGTCATCACAGAGGTTCAGTGGTAAACCTAGATTCTACGAAAGTTTCCCGAGTTCGATGTCGGCCGCAAAAGGTGTAGCACATGCAAGCCCTAGACATCCTTGGCCTACGCTGCAGGCTATCTGCATAGCAGGAAACACTTCACCCTGAGGGTCCATGTACTCAAACAGTAGATACATGGGCCCCAATGTACCTACATAAGGACTACTTTAAGACCTAAGTATATACTATTTGAGTACATGGACCCTTAGGGCTCAACACCTCAACTTCGAAACAAGAGCTCTCAAACCTGCCGGGCCCTCTCCATTCTTCCTGGTCTTCTTGGAGAGCGGCTTTTGTCTACCATGTGGGAGTTTCCGAAAATTAGGGGTGCCTTATTTTGGGGTCCTTATAATAAGGATCCTACTATTTAGGGTACTATATTAGGGTCCCCTATCTTCGGAAACTCCCATGTGTGTCCCTTTTTGTTAACATGTTTTTTGTCGAACAGGTTTATAGGGTCCAGGAAGGCAAGACAAGGTTATCACTACAGCTAGGTAAACCCTAAACCCGAAACGGTGACGCTGGGCGTTAATGTGATATTGTGTGCAGGGCGGCAGTTCCGCCGTGGAAGCTGAACAAGTCTTAGAAGCAGGAAGGGTATCGACCAATGGTGTAGTACTGATGCTCGACAAGGCAACGATGCGGTGTCCCTTGGCCTGTTGACTGGACATTACGCTTGAGTAACGTGGTGCCTGCGTGTGCCGCAGACACGTACTTTAAGTCTCGATGCCGATTTTAGACGGTTTCAGGTTTAGCATGGTGTGCGTTTGGGCTCAAACTGACTTGCTCTCTCAGCTGCTCCCCCTGCTGTCTCTCCCGTCACATCGCCACAACCAACCAGTTTCAAGGCCGGCGAGGGTTCGCGAGCACGTGTCACTACTGCGCTTCAATGCAACTCCAGATCCTGAGCCGCACCCTGATACTGTTGATATTTGGGGGTCCTTATAATAAGGATCCTACTATTTATTTAGGGTACTACATTAGGGTGCCCTATTTTCGGAAACCCCCATAGTAGATACCTTGGCCCCAACGATACTGGTTTTATTATGGAGATACTAGTAATATAAACCATACTCTATATCATATTATAGTACCCTTATAGTATCCCCTTATAGACCCCTTTAAAGGAACCCTAATACTGCTGATGGACAAAATCCTATTCTAGTTATTGAGGCCCCTTATATTAGAAGCTTAGGGTTTCGGGTTTAGGGTGCTTTTACAGGGGAACTATATTCCGAATCCTACTGTTGATGGACAAAATCCTGCATTACCCATTATAAGGAATATACCATAATTCCCATAGTCTAGGCTCATTAAGGTCATCAACAGTACCTGCACCCAACTTCTGATCCCTGACAGCCCAAACCCTGAGCCCAACCAAAATCCTGCGTCTGGATTCTAATGTAGGAACCTGATTAAGAAACCCCGGGCCTGTAACCCCAAAATAGTAGGATTCATATAAGGAACCCGAATAAAGGCCCAAGGTTTCTGAATCAGGTTCCTACATTACACCCCAACAGCCCAAACCTGCCAGTAACATAGGGGCCATAATAGTTACCTATACTATTTCGAGGGTTCCTCATTATCATTATGGAATAATAGACCCGAGAAGCCTATTTTAGTTATTAAGGCCCCTATGAAGCGATTCAGCTGCTCCGAAGCTGACATAGGAACTTGTGATGTCGTGATAGTTTTTGTAGACCAAGACAGTTGTTAGCAAGGACACATGCAATGAACGGTTCGGTGAGCCGGATCTTCTAGGGAGATTACACCATCGTATACTCTAATGTTCTATATGGTATACTAGAATAGATTGTAGTATACTACAGCATACTCGAATCCGTTTTCCTATGCTATAGCGGTATTCAGAGAGTCGGGAGAGGCTCTACGAAAGCTTCGTTTAGGGTTTAGGTTTTCCCGCTCATATCTCAACCCTGAACCCACGAAAGCTTCTTTTTGAACCAAAATGGCCTTACATCTTACATCGTCTCTGATTTGCAATCATCCTACGGACTACAATAAAACTGTGGAAAGGTCTGGTCTACTGTTTTTGCGATGCCTGCGCTGCGCCCAGCTTTTCCAGCTGATTCGGGAGTCTTTTTGCATCCTTGGGGATGCTATGACTGTCTGGATCTTAGTAGGGAATGGGGGAATGGATCCCTATTGTGGCCCCTATATAATCCCCAATATCCATTTCCCCATTCCCTACTAAGCACCAGGGAGATGATAGCCTAAGGGGGTTTAGGGTTTCGGGTTCAGGGTCGAGGGCTCATGGACGGGGACCAACGGAGAGGTTGTGTTGCCACGGATTATTGAATCACCAAGGTTAGGTTTAGGGTTTTAGTGTTTTAGGGTTATTTAGGTTTAGTAAGGGTTTAGGGCCCCGTTTGGGGCTGGGTCAGAGGTGACACACAACTGATGCGAACGTTGAGCGCTCAGGCTGTATGCCTGTAGCAGTCATGGTCAAAGCAATAATGGCAACTGCCCCACACTGTCAACTCATGATCTGAAGTCTTAAGATACGGTCCATCTGGAAGAGCTGACGGCAAGTGAACAAGAGATAGCCAATTAGACTAAATGGTTATCTCTTATTAGAGTATCCGAAACTGCAAACTTCGAAAGCATAGAAGCTTCTCTGGTTCGCCGTCAATGCGCTGGCCCATCTAAGCCGCTGCACTCCCCCTCAACAATGATTCTCGACCAGGGTTTTAGGGTTTGAGGGCTGTTTAGGGTGTAGAATTCCCTAAATTCCCCAAACGCTAAACTAACAACACAGCCCTCTTATAAGTCCATGTACTCAAATAGTATATACTTAGGTCTTAAAGTAGTCCTTATGTAAAGTACATTGGGGCCAATGTATCTACTGGTTGAGTACATGGACCCTCAGGGCAAAGCAGCGACGACTGAGGAGCCGGCTCGAACTTCCCGCTGTGACAAGTCCAGCGACTCTGGCACGGTTGCCAGGGCTCAAGATCTACGGTCTGGTTCTTAGTAGGGAATTGGGGAATGGATCCCTATATTACTCCCTATAATATAGTAGGGAATGGGGGAATGGATTATGGAGACCATTATTGGGGATTATATAGGAGACAGTCTATCTTCGTACCAGAGCCCCACATCATTTGTACCTTTGTTTTCAGTTTTATGATTTCCTGATATAGGTTCTTAAACAGGGAAGAGCAAGCGAGAGAGAGATGGATGGAGAGAGATATTATATATGTATATACACATACATACGCATGTACTATATATATATATTTGTATGTACGGATATGTTTGTTTGTTTACCCAGACCTTTCAATGCAATACCTTTCTTGGTACCGTGTTTCCTCAATAAGAGTTAAGGGTGTATGGTTCAGGGTATAATATAGGCTAAAGCATTCTTAACCCCAGGGCTCTTCCGGGGTGTAGTTAGTTCTTTTTCTATGGTTCGATCTGCCTCCGTTGCTGACATTCAACAATTGATTTGCGGGTATGCGTGATCCTGGCATGTACAAACGTTTGTTGGTTTCTTTTCAGTGTTTAGCTTGTTTTTGCATTGAGGGGTTTGCTTGGAGCTTGCAAGATTAACGGTTTGAAGTCTACCGTAGGGTACCACACCGGCAGTGACCACATGAGGCAAATTTGCCCACAACGGATGCGCCCCTCAGGATTCGAGAATCATCGCGTGGAGCGACAAATGCTAACTATACGCACAGTGCACACCATTGATGCGACAAACCGTGAAGCCCAACAAACCCTACGCCAGCCAAGCCCAAACACCGAAACCCTGAACCCTTAACACCGTTAGCCCTACAAACCCTTTTGATATATAGCCCTAAAAGCCTCAACACCTTGAAAACCTCTAAACCCTCAACCCGTCTCTACAACTTTGAAACCCTAAACTGCAAAGGCCCCCCCCAAGCCAGGTGCTGTGCTTCAGGACGGCAACCAGGTTGGCCGATCCGCATGCCGGGCTTAGGTTTAGGGTTTACCTACCTTTGGTTAGTAGGGAATGGAAGAATGGCAGTAATAGTAGTTATAATTGTACCCCATTCCTCCATTTCCCTACTAACCAAAGGTAAGTTTATAGGGTTTGGGGTTTAGGCTTAGATGTTGCAGAGTTTTGGCTCCAACTGGCTCAGGAGTTCAAGCTCAAGAAGCTTCCTATAGCTTCCTGAATAGCCACTAGTACTGTTCTGTCGGTTGCCTCGTTTTCAGTGATAGTAGAATATACAACAAGACCTTATTCTAACTAGCAAGGCCCCTACATTAAGTTCACCTGCCTGCCTGCCTGCCTGCCTGCTTGCCAGCCTGCCTACATCCATCGATCCATACTTACTTACATGCTAGCATTACATTCCATTTCAATACATTGCCCTACAGACACCTCTTTCCTTGTTCAGAACGGTGGCCGCTGGGAGAACCTCTCCTGCAAGTTCGGATGCCCTGGACCTGAAGTCTGCGGCCCTGTCCTTACCTTTGGTGAGTAGGGAATGGAGGAATGGGGTACAATTATAACTACTATTACTACCATTCTTCCACTCCCTACTAACCAAAGGTAGGTACAGACATCCTCGAGAACGGCTGGGGGTGGCTGGTCATCTGCAGTCATTGCCTTTCCAGGGTCAACAGTCTCGCCTTGAATGCAGATGTTCAGGGTTTAGGGTCTAATGTAGGACCTGATTAAGAAGCCCTGGGCCTGCAACCCCAAAATAGTAGGATTCATATAAGGAACCCGAATAAAGGCCCAAGGTTTCTTAATCAGGTTCCTACATTATCTAGGGTCTAGGGTCTGGGTTTAGTTTTTGAGTTTAGGCGTTAGGTTTATTCAGGGTTTGAGGCTGCTAGCCAACTCACAACGGGCCATCGGCTG
This sequence comes from Symbiodinium sp. clade A Y106, assembly GCA_003297005.1. Taxonomy (NCBI): domain Eukaryota; class Dinophyceae; order Suessiales; family Symbiodiniaceae; genus Symbiodinium; species Symbiodinium sp. clade A. The sequence goes on along the minus strand of BGNK01000017.1, from coordinate 21,387 downwards.
GCGGTGGCGGCACGGAGATGCCCGCTGATCCAGTGTCTGGCAGGTATAGGTATATGCGTTGGTGCATGTATGTACGTATGTATGCACATACATATGTATGTGAACACCGACTTCCCTGATCCAGCGCTCAAAAATCAAACAGGTTCAACAGGCTGTTTGGTTGCGGTGTAGAGTTCTGTATTCAGCAAATTCAGCAACCGGAGAGATTCCTGCTGCACTTCCTGCTTGTACTGTGCAGTGACCTGTTGTTGCGCTGGCTGTGTGCATGACTGTTCGCTGCTGCCAGAGATTTTGCGACAGGTTCTTGAGGCGCTCGAACCATTAAACGTTGAACACCCAAGACCACACCCTCAAAATCAGACTAGGTTCAATTCTTTTGAACAGGTTTGGGACGAATTCGTGGCTCGACGTGGGCGCCAGGCCTTTTGCCAGACTGCTGGCAGCTCTAAACTTTCTCTAAACCTAGCACGCCATTTGCCATGATAACTTCGCTCTTGCCCTTGCTCTTCAAACTCTTGGTGTCTAAAGTCTAAGGTTAGTTCAAGGACAGTTAAGGTTCGGGTCTGGGGGGTGCAGGGTTTGGGGGTTCAGTGGTTAGGCCGCGTGTTTGGGCAGTTTGCAAGCTGTTTGTTTGCGTCTTCGAAGTGTAAATCCAAACTTCGGGTTCGAAGGTCACGATGCCTACCATAACCCTAAACCTTAAACCCTACCGGTTTAGGGATTTGCGAGAGGGTTTTGGGCATCGTAAGGGTGTATGTAGCATGGTGTCTGTCGCTGCTTCGCTGCAGTATGCGTTTTAGAGGCTTCAGGGCTTAGGGGTTTAGGGCTTAGGGCTTTAGGGTTAAGGGTTTAGGGTTAAGCCATGCAGCCCACCAGTACCTTCTTGCAGTTGAGGTCCAAGTCTAGCGTGTGCAGGTTCAGAGAACAGGTTCGGTGGGGTCTTTGGTGCCTTATTAAACTGTCCACAGGGAGCCCCTTTTGTTCCTAGGTGACTGGGCATCCTAGACCCTTATCACCACACTGTCAGGCGCATATAACATCCTAGAGCAATGTTCGACGGATCAGTTTGCCAGACTATTGTGGACAGATGTGCGCGACAGGTCGTCGCCCGAATTGAGGCTAGCCAAGCCCGGAACCCTACACCCTAAACCCTAACCAGAAAACAAGGACCCCCAACCCCCCAAACCATCAACTCCCAAACCCCTCAAGACCTAAGACTCCTCAGCCCTATCCGAAAGCCCTCTGTAAACTGTAAACCCTGCCAGGACCCCCAAGGGCCCTTTAATAGATCCCTTCTGGCCCTTAATGGGTATTTGGGGTATATTAGAGGGTAGTTGGCGGGTCTAGGTAAACCCTAAACCCTAAACCCGAGAGCCGGGGAACAGGCTCCCTCGGACTCGGGGTTCCAGACGCATTTGCAGACGGAAAAGGGCCCACAACAAAAAAAAAAAAAAGGAGAGCCCTCTTATAGCTGTAGCCCTCGAGCCCTGCGTCTCCAAGCCCAAAGTCCTTAGTTGCAAGCCTGAAGCCTTAAGTCTCCTACCCAGACATCCCAATATCCCTTACTTAAGGAATATACCTTAAACCATAATATGAAGGCCCCTATAATTCAAGGTATATCCCTTAATTAAGGAATATGCCTTAAGCCATAATATGAAGGCCCCTAAAAACTTAAGGTATATTCCTTAATTAAGGGATATGGGGATCTCTGAGTACCCTAATGCCAGGCCCGAATTGCAACCCTAAAGCCCTACCTCCCCTACCCCCGCCCTTAAGTCCTAGTTGCAACCACATAAAACATGAAGTCTCCTACTCTAAAGCCTTATAAGCCCTAACTGCAAACACAAGACATGAAGTCTCCAACCCGAAAGCCCTACTTGCAATCCTAGAGCCCTTGGCTAGGCCGCCTCTTTGCAAGATTTCGAGCTGGGACGTACCATTGGCAAGGCTGGCTTCGGGTTCAGGGTCAGGTGTTTAGGATTTAGGGGTTCAGGGCTCTATAAGGGATCCTTAAAGGGTTCTAATTATGCGGGATCTATAGGGGTTTAGGGTTAGGATTCTTATTGGCTGTAAACTCAACTTTTCAACTTTTTCGGGTTCTTATAAGGTAGTCGATTCTGAAAGTTTCAACTGTTCTTTCCTTGGGTTGTGGGCCAGAGAGGACGTATAGGGGTTTACTAGGCTCCTGTAGTACCCTTGCGCCCTTTTTCTTGTTGGGGTCCCTTCTTAAAGCCGAACAGTAGGAAAACAAAATACCTTTATTATTTCGGGGCCACTGAGGAACCTAGTAGGGGTTTAGGGTTCAGGGTTTCGGCGGTTTGGGCATTTAGGGGTGTAGGTTTCAGGAGCGGTTTGAGGTTTAGGGTTTAAGGAGCTCCTAGTACCTAGGGGTTTCGGGTTCCTTTAACGATTCCTATAAGGGTTCTGTCAGGGTGCCATAGGGTTTAGGCTGATAGAGTTTATGGCTCAGGGGTTTAGGGTTTACCTATAGTCTCCATTGTAGTTCCTTTTTTTGGTTAACCAGTTTTATGGTTAGGCTCCTATAATAGAGATTTTGGTTAACCAAAAAAAGGGCACGAATGCATAAGGCCCTGTCTGTTGCAGCCATCCACGGTACTCCCTGCGTCTACGCCCCAATCCCTGGAAGGGCCGATGCCTGGAATCCTTCCAGTCTGAATCTCAGGAGTTGAAATCCTCCGAAACCTTCACTAGGTAGGGCTTTGGGACATTTGATGTTTTCCCTTACTGGGCTCAAGAGGATCTTATTGACTAATATTTGTCAAAAGCTTTAAAAGCCCCACCTAGCTCAAGCCACGTAGGGGCTGGAGTTGTTTTCTCTTCTGACATTGACATAGGTCTCGAGGCTCCGGTTAGGTCAAACTTTCGGTACTCAGCATGCGGTGTAGGGTTGAGCGCAGAAAGGACTGATAAAGGCCGTGCTCCGCACTCCGGGTGGCAGGTGCAGGGGCCTTGAATACCAGCATGCGCGTGCAAGGCTGTAGGAATTCAAAGCCAGGGAAGCTACAGGTCCCAGAATCCGAGACCCGTTGGCCATTGCGTAGCAGAGCACCGCAAGCTTTCCATCACATCCAGGGGCGCTATGCGCGGGTGCGACAGGCTTCGCTGAAGGAGCACAAGGACAGGGACCTAAGGCATGCACATCACGCAGATCGTGAGCACAACGGGCTATACGAGCGCAGATAGTAGAGCTTCCTTGCAGGAACATGCACGTGAACATGAGTTGCCTGACCGAGACGACGACAACGACGACTGTTACTACCACGATGATTAGTGTTAATTAAAATTACATATTATCAGTATTAATTACTAAATCTGCTACTACTACGATGGCGACTACGACCACTACTTCTATCGGGGTGTAGCTGTGCCTGTTTGAACTTTTGCCGCCGTCCTCGGCATGTAGTCCTCAGCATTTTCGCCGTAGGCATCGGACATCGCCGCATTAGTTGTAGTCGTGTCAAGCAGCACTAGCAGCGGTCGTCGTCATCGTAGTCAGGACGCGGCAGCGGCAGCTGCCGTTGCAGTTGCAGTGGTAGTAGTAGCAGCAGCAGCAGCAGGAGCAGGAGCAGGAGGAGTAGTGGTAGTCGCTGCTACGGAGTAGTCGTAGTAGTACGTAGTAGTAGTAGTAGTAGTAGTAGTAGTAGTAGTAGTCGTAGTAGTAGTAGTAGTAGTAGTAGAGCAGTACTACTGCTACTTAGTACTCGTACTAGTACTAGCAGCAGCAGCAGCAGGAGTAGTAGTAGTAGTAGTAGTAGTGAATTGTCATCATCGACGTCGCTGCAGTCCTCAGCATATCAGCAGCAGCACGACGATCAAACCAGTGTAGCCGCTGCTGCTGCTAGCTGATCTGACCAGAAAGACTTTAAAGCCATGTGAACTGCATTACTCGTTTTCGTTGCTTACAGCTGGTGCCACGAGATTGAATCCAACAATAGTGGCGGCCATTGGCGATAGCGGTGGTTATGACTCTAATGGTGACGGTTATGGCATCGTGGATGGTGATACAAACAAGACGGTGCCTCTGCTGTTGGCAACACTTTTCTTTAGCATTTCAGAATTTCAGTTCCTCGCACAGATGTCTGTACTCTACACACTTACACATTTTCAGATGGAATCATGCGATGCAAGAATGTATGCACGCATGTACGCAGGTAGGTAGGTAGTTCGGTACTTGCATGCCGCTGTATGAACAACAGTGCTGTTTAGACAGCAAGACTCACTACAGTAATGCTCTGCCGAAATGTTTCGACAGTTGATGTGGCCAGTCCATGAAAGTCGCTTTCTCGAAGAGTCCAAGTACCCTGAAGGTAAATTAATTCAGATATAGTATGGGGCTCAGGGTATGCGGTTCTAGTATAGGGATGCATAGGGCTCAGGGTATGCGGCTACTGTTGAGTGATGTATATGTTTTGATGATTTTGCGCGGAATGCTACCATCCTGCTGCATATAGTACAAGAAGCTGGCCTGCTCTTTGAAGCAGGTACCTTGCCCCACGTAATGTTTTGTTTTGCACCGGTTCCCCAAGAGGATCATGATTCAGTTTTCATTCCGTAAACCGTCAAGAAGAGCTTGCATAATCCGCACAACCTCGATACAGCAGCACATGCGGGCAACCGGTGAGCAGCAGCATTGCACTGCCAAGGGTACCGCCCTTAATAAACTAACATATCATTCCATATAGCCTTAAGTTGCCGCAGGAACTGCCTGTTTGCCTCAAGGCACTGGGCTCTGGGAGATGCGCGCGCGCGAATGTTTACGGCATAGCCGGCATATACCTCCCTAGCGCTCCAGTTACCTAAATAGTAGGTTACCAGCCATATAAAATATGGCCCTAAACCCTAAACCCTAAACCCTAAACCCTAACTGGAGCCCTAAACCCTAAACCCTAAACCCTAACTGGAGCCCTAAGGCCTGCCACGGTTTACAGGGTTTGCGGCTGTGGGAGGGCCTGGAGATTTCATGCCATGCCAGGGCTGGCGCTTTGACAGTTCCCGTGGTCTGAACTAACCTGAACAACCCTAAACCCTAAACCCTATAAACCCTAAACCAACCGTCTTTGGATGTGTCTCTTGGCTCTGGGCGTGCTGGTCTTGAGCTGCCAATTTTGGGAAGATCTGTTCTGGGTGAAGCTCTTGGATCGTTATCATTTCACGTCACATTCCTAAATGGGAGTTTCCCAAAACTAGGGATACATTGTTTTGGGTTCCTTCTAGTAAGGATCCTACTATTTGGGGCATTATATTTGGATCCCCTGTTTTTGGAAACTCCCAAATAGAGGAACCCTTGTAAGGTAGGAACTCCTTAGCAGACAGATCTTGCACTTGCGATTTCAAGGTTCAGGAAGGCCCTTAGAGCTGTGCGATGTTACATAACCTGATATATGATGATACGTGAGTGTATATATATATATATATGTATGTACATCTATGTATATGTTTATGTATATACATGCACTATACATATGTATGCAAATAGTACATATATATATATATACCTTCATAACTATTACATAACTTTCCTATAGCTAGAGCCTCACACACCATCGTATGTATGATGTACAATTTAATACATAATGTGTAGCAATTAAGTGTTGTCACACAAGACTATAGTACACGTAGTATATGTCATACCCTACACAATATTATATACTGTATATCATATATTGTATCATGTGTCCGGGAAGTCTTAAGTCTTGTGCAGGTCTTGAAGAAGACAGAGGTGGTCAAGCTGGAGCAGGCATCCCATATTGTACTTTGCAGCCTGAGTCCTGCATTTAGCACTTCAGTTGCGGCATTTGGGATTCAGAGTTTATGGTTTCCCAACTTGTTGAATTCCCTGAACCCTGGATGCCAACTTGCTGGAAGGCTGAGCATGTTATCAACGAGAAGAACGTGCTGACAAGCCTGGGAGCTTAGAGTGGGTTTAGGGCTATGGCTTGGGTTAGCATGGCTCCTTCGCGGATAGCTGAAGGGCTGAAACTCGTCTTTACTCTTCCGAGGCTTCTAGCAGATTAGATCACAGTGGTGACCATGCAAAGCTACTACCCAGACAAGCATTTAAATTGTCTTCTTTCGGGTTGATCCAGCAAGGCGATGTATCGGTTTATAGGGTTGCGGGCCGCCGAAAAATCGAAGAAAGATTCCGTTGACATCAGGCCGATGTAATCATCGGCATAGCGATATTTGAGAAGGAGCTTCAAGAAGTGGTTCCCGAAGCCGTTGAGAAAGATGGTATCGTGGGGTTCTTGACCAGGAGCCAGAGAGCCCCAATACCGTGTACTCCTTTTAATTATTGAACCTCAAGCAGTAGGCCCCATGTATGATAGCAAGAATAACAGTCGTAATATTAATACTAGTAACACTAGAAATTATTTTATCAGTACTCATTAATAATGTAGTAATAGAATAGTATTATAGCAAGCAAAATTTCCAGCCGTGTTCCTGTTCCCTTGAAGACTCTCTGGGCAACACTTAAGCAGCTTTGGGCCCGAGGCGGCACAGCCAACCGCCGAAAACCCTGGCCTGCAAGCGCTCAACCCCAAACTCGTAACATATATGGGTGGTTGTGAAAATTAGGGTCCTTTTTTGGGTACCCTAGACCCTAAATAATAGGTGCCGTATTATAATAGGGACCCAAAAAGGGACCCAAAAAGGGACCCTAATTTTGACAACCACCCATAGACCAAAAGGTAAATGAAAACCTAAGTCCCTCAACTAATGGAGCCCTCAACCCTGGACCCCCCCCCCCCCCCCCNATATACACCCCCCCCACAAAAAAAAAAGAAAAAAAAACCCCAAACCCCCCAAACAAAGGCGCCCCCCCCCCCGGGCCCCCCCCCCCCCCCCAAAGCGCTCAAACCTGCCTAATTGCTAAACCCTTAAGACGTCGCATGTATTACTCTTCTAGAACTGCATTAAAATCCTGCACCCAGCCTAGTGGAGCCCTGAACCCTCACAACTAAACCCGCGATTTGGGGGGTTGCTTTTTAGGGTTTAGGGTGAGTTAGGGGTTTAGGGGTTTAGGGTTGAGGGTTAGGAGTTTAGGAGTTTAGGGGTTTACCGTTTAGGGTTAACAAGAACCCTTGAGGAAACCCTAACGCCCTCCGAGGCATCACCAGCCCCTTCGTCATTCGAGTTCTTTGCACTTTCCAGGACTTGCTAACGAGCTTTATTAAGGGCTCCTTTGAGGGGCCTTTAGTGTCTACGGTGGGCCTTTGACATTTGAGGGTTCTTTCGGTTCATCAGGTGTTCCTATATGGGAGTTTCCGAGAATTAGGGGTACCTTCTCTTGGGGTGCTAATAGTAAGGATCCTACTATTAAGCGTACTAAATTCGGGTCCCCATTTTCGGAAACTCGTCTATGGATTACTCTAAGGGCTTCTTGAAGGGTTCCTTTCAGAGTCTTGGTAAAGACTCTCCGAGCTCAGAGGCCGGTACACTGGGGCTTTGTGGATGCCATTAATAGGGTTCCCAGACCCCCGGGAGGATCCAAAAAGTAGATCCTTTAATGGGGGTTCCTATAAAGTACCCTTAGTAGTAGAGGGCCCCAAATTAGGGCATCTAATTTCTAGATCCTCCCGGGGGTCTGGGTTTAGGGTTTAGGGCCCCAGACCTTCCATAAATTAAGCAATATACCTGAACTCATATCAGGAATCCAAATATAATGTACCTATAGGCGCCAGTGGTTCCTTCTTGGGGTTCATAAATAGAATCTTATGAGGTAATCCTAAAAGGAACTACTATTGGTGTTCATAATTTCAGGATGTACTTGGAGGTTCATGGGTAGTTATAAGTGGGGTTGTAAGTCCCCTAATATGGGTTATAACTCTAGTTACCCTACTACTTATAACTACCCATGAACCTCCAAGTAGGGGTTCATATTTTCAGGATGTAGGTTTGGGTGACGAGGTTGGGTTTTAGCGGGACCTGAGTCAACGCAGAATGAAAAGTATCGGGAGGATATCTTTCTGCGTTTCGGGCTACTTTGGTAGGATCGAAGTTTCGGTACACTAGCAATTTGCAGTGCATGTCTCAGCTTGAGGTAGCTCGGGAAGGGACTTCTAGGTTTTGGGATCGGTGATTAGATTAGGGGTCAGCCAGCATGTCAGCCTCAATGTCTAAGTCTAGATGGTCACCTCTTGCATCATACTGTTGATGGACAAAATCCGGCATTACCCAGTATAAGGAATATACCATAATTCCCATAGTTTAGAGTCCTTAAGGTCATGCAGGATTTTGTCCATCAGCAGTAACAGCAGGTATGATGGCGACGTCCATTGCTTCAGCAAGCAACCCCAGACCTGCGTTGTCATGTAAAGAACAACATGCCATCCCACCCTAGTCCGTAAACCCTCAAGTCTAAAGCCTAAAGTCTATACCCTATAGTCTAAACCCTTAATTAAACCCTAAACTCTAAAGCCTAAAGTCTAAACCAAAACCCTATAGTCTAAACCCTTAAACCCTAGACCCTTGAACCCTAAGAAAAGAGGCCATTGGGTCTCCTGGGTAGACGTTGAAGCCAAGGCATCTCAGCCCACGGAATGTCTCGAAGAATGCCGGAGAAGTGCAGAGCAGCCACGGTTTAGGGTTTAGGGTTTAGGGTCTCGAAGAACGCCAGAGAAGTGCAGAGCAGCTTGGGTTTAGGGTTTTTGGTTTAGGGTTTAGGGTCTCGAAGAACGCCAGAGAAGTGCAGAGCAGCCACGCTTTAGGGTTTAGGGTTTCGGGTTTAGGGTTTGGGGTTTAGGGTCTCGAAGAACGCCAGAGGAGTGCAGAGCAGCCACGGTTTGGGTTCCCGAAGAACGCCAGAGAAGTGCAGAGCAGCCACGGTTTGGGTTCCCGAAGAACGCCAGAGAAGTGCAGAGCAGCCGCAACAGACCCGCGGGAACTGATCACTGGGGATCGAAGCCTCATACGGTTGATGACATAAACCCTGCATTCCCCATAGTAAGGAGTATACCACAATTTGACCACAATTCTCAAAGCCTAGGGTCATTCAACCATAGGAACCCTTTAAGGAAACCCTTGTAGGAACCCGGAACCCTAATGGTAACCCCTGACTGCCCGAAGGCCCAACATCATGCATATGCAAGAAGCTTACTACTCTAACTCTTAGGATCCCGAGATACAACTGGACCTCACTGCTTTGTGCTCTTATCCTCGGCTTTTCGCTCACCATTTCCGGAAATTTGTTGTGCTGCAGCTATTTTTCCCGGCCATTGGCTTGAATTACCCCGACATTGCGATCCAGCTTCAATCGCGTCAGGCAGGGCCGCGGTGGCTTTAGGGTTTTCATGTTTAAGGTTTAGGGTTTCAGGGTTGACGGCGTAGGATTTAGTTAGTCTGTAGGACTATAGGATTCAAATCTTTGTGCTGTTGGGGATCTAGAAGTACCCTGCACCCTAAACCCCAATTCCTAAACCCCAATCCTAAAACCCCGAAATCCCTAAAAAAAAAAACCCTTATAGATCCCTTTAAAAGAACCCTTATGGATCCCCTTGAAGGAACCCCTATAGATCCCTTTAAACGAACCCTTTGTGGATCCCCTTTAAAGGAACCCTTGTAGATCCCTTTAAAAGAGCCCTTATGGATCCCCTTTAAAGGAACCCTTGTAGATCCCTGTAAAAGAACCCTTATGAATCCCCTTTAAAGAAACCCTTCTAGATCCCTTTAAACGAACCCTTATGGATCCCCCTTAAAGGAACCATCCGGAAAAAAAAGTACCCGAATAGATCCCCTTAAAGAACCCTAAGTCCTTAAAACCCAATGAAGTACGGCTCAGGGATCGCTCCTGTCTGCGGCAGGACCAGAGTCGATTGAGCATCCCGATACGGTAGTTTCCGAAAATTAGGGTTACCTTTAACGGGATCCTTTACGGGTTCCTTTAAGGGATCTACACAAGGGTTCTATAAAGGGTTTAGGGTTGAGGGAGTTTCCGAAAATTAGGGGTACCTTCTTTGGGGGTCCTCATAATAAGGATTCAAACATTTAGGGTACCATATTAGGATCCCCTATTGTCGGAAACCCCCGACACGTCGTCAACCAGCCTCCAATGCCACGATGCCCCAGGTCTAGGCACCCCTGAACCATTAAGCAGCCTTTGTCTGTGTGTGCGTGCGCGTGTCTCACATGTATATACATATATTATATACATATATTTATACATATATATATATGCATAGTGTGAACCACAGTTTAATAGAATATCATGTTATACTCAAAGTATAACCACATTCCGTTCTAGTTTATTCTATTCTGTTCTGTTTATCATTATACTATGCCATATCGTGTTATAACTTCTTATTGTCTACTGTGTGGTATTCTGCTCTATGTAAAGTATAATCTATACTATACAGTATATTGTATTAGCATGATCACCTTCTCGTCAGAAAGTCAGAGCCCTGGAGACTGAGGCCCATGATCAACCAAACCAAATGCCAACCTAAGGCTAGGGATTTGGGGTTTGCAGTTCAGGGTATAGAGTTTGAGGTTAAGGTTTTACGGCGACTTTCCAGCTAAATACAAAATCCTACCATAAACTATACCATGCATTAATCCTAGAATGAAGCCCTCCCTCCAAGCTCAACATTCCCGCCCTTCTCCAGGCGCTCGTGACGAACCATGTTCATGAGTGCAGCGGAGACCCTTCCCTCCTGTGACCCGACTTGTCTTCCAGCTTTGGCCAGCCTTGGCGTTCACAACAAGGGTTCTATAAAGGTTCTATAGGGCAGTTTTGTGCATGTCACTTACGATCATAGTCTTCGCTTGCTGTGATTGTGCTTTATGCCAAAGTCACTACTGTCTTATAATGGAAGTTCCCATTTTGCAGCTGAAGCTTCACACTGGCATTGTTGATTTCACGGTTCTGGGTGCTGTTGGTCTACATGTGTATGTGTGGTGCATGCATGTGTTGAGATACATGTACCTATTCCAGGGTGTGGATGCAGGCAAGCACGCATGTGCGTACGCATGTTTCCTGTATGTATGTGTGCACTCCGGGATCGAGAACATCGGAGCATCCCGCTGCGACTATGTCAACCGCACGGTATGCAGAATGGCAGAATCCCCGCCAATCCCCAAGCCCCAAACACGGTTGAGAGCTTAGGGGGACAGGATGTTTCGGGTTTAGGGCTTGCAGACCCCAAATCATGTACCCCACACCAAAACCTCAACCTCGAGCAGCCCCAGAGCGCGACATCCTGAAATAAACTCTAGACCCCATGCAGAGCCACGGTTTAGGGTTTAGTTTTTAGGGTTTAGGGTTTAGGGTATAGTTGCCCAAAACCATAAACTCTAGACCCTATGAGCCCTATAGTTGCCCAAAACCGAAACCCTTAACCCCAAACCGGAAGCCTAAAGTCTAAAGCAGCCCTACACCGCCCCGTGGCTCGGAGCTACCATCCGAGCCTATCCGAGGCGAGGGGTGGTGGCAGTTTGGACTAGGACCGCGTTTCCCTGGCTTTGGGGTCTGGGATTATACGTGAATTTCCGAAAATTAGGGGTACCTTATTTTGGGGTCCTGATAATGAGGATCCTACTATTTAGCTTACTATAGTTATTAGGGCCTATTTCGTAAACTCCTATACCTGCGGATCCAAGATCCCACTGATTTGTTGGGTTCACTGCCCCCCATAACCTTCTGGTTGTGCGGTTTGGTGCTACAAATGACCCTACCCTGAGAACCCTTGACACTAAGGCTTTGTACCCCGAAGCATGTGCCGTTGTCGTAAGGCCGGGCTCTGGATCTGCCATTACAGGGGCATACACCCGGTGCTCGGGGGTTTTAGGGTTTTTGGGTTCGGGTGGTTCGCATTTAATTTGGGTTTCCCTAAGGGTCCAAAGGACCCAATAATTAGGTACTTGGGTTTAGGATAGTAGTTATGTAGCTCAATATTTAGGAGAGGAGTATATGATTATTAGGTACTCGGACCCTTAGGGTTTTAGGGTTGGGCAAGTTGTATTTCTGCTCTGGGACTTCTCCGGGCTGTAATGGAGGATACTGGCTGTAAGATCATTAAAGGCCTATCGATAGCGGCCTGAAGCGTAGCATTGCTCCCTTTCCGTCCCTGTAGAATAAGGTGTGTGTGTGTAGTATAAAAATAAATAAATAAACATATATATATATATATATATAACCCCACATATGTATGCATATACGCGTGCATGCATGCATGCATGCATGCATGCATGCATGCATGGATGCATGGATGGATGGATGGATGGATGGATGGATGGATGGATGGATGGATGGATGTATGGATGGATGTATGCATATGTATGTATGTATATATATATATATATATATATGCGTATGCCTCTATAGCTGTATTATAATAGACGCGCACCAAAAGCCTAGTCTTATCATTAAGGCCCCTCTATTTACCCCTAACTATTGGAGGACTTGCTCCTGTCGATCTGGCCATGGTCGTGGCCTGCCTGGGGATCCTAAAGCTCCTCTTGCTGTACCGGCAGCTGCTCGACGGAGAGATTGGAACAGGTATGTCTGAAGAGTACTTAGAAGTTGTTTTTTAGGTTCCTATGATCCCTAAGAAACAGCCAACCTTATAATTTTGCTAGGGTTCTAGGTTCAGTATAGATGTCTTTCTATTGATCTTCCTGTCTGTCTGTCTGTCTATCTCTCCATCTGTCTATCTATCTATTTACATACCTAGATCTGTCTATGTGTCTATCGATCGATGTATCTGTCGATCTGTCTGTCGAAATGTAAAGGTTCATCATGTTGACTGCAGTATAGGATCCAGATACATACTGTATATGCTGTATATGTGTACATACATATATGCATAAATGCAGGTGTGGTTTATCAGTTTGTCTGTGATTTCTCTGTTGTTACGCTCATAGTGCAGTACCGCAGCTGGTAGGTGACTCGGATTTAGACATGGTGTTCGTAAAGATAGCTACACACACGGTATTCGGATCTACAGAGATGAGGCTTAGGCTCCCCTTAGGGTTGAAAGGTCCCAACTCTGCCAAATCAGAATATGTCGAAAGCAAGCCTGAGCCCTGCGCGCCCCTGGCCCGTAATTCAGGTTTCCTGAAGCCCTGAAGCCATATTGCTTTAAACATTCTTCTGAAGCCTTGTAAATTCCTGTAAGCCCATGTGGTGAGCCCTGTAAAGTCCTGAAACCTCTTGTGCTCTTACAGGTACATGCCACAGAGCCCACGGAACTTGATGACGACGATGTCATTGACAACCAAGGCGTCCGAGTCTGTTATCTAGACTTTGTTGGGGTCTGGGTTGTTGGTTTTGGAGTTTGAGGTTGAGAATGTCGTTAAGCTTTTTGCACCGATATAAGTGCTTGTAGCCCCGAACGCTACAACATGCTAGGTCTCGCTCATTGGATGGTTCTGAGGTAAACGCCTTCAACACAGTAGTAGAGTGGGTATCCTTTAACCTTTTTGGGGTACCGTATCGGTTTCCTAGGATAATGGACAACTACCCATAGGCCCCATAGTGGTTCCTTGTTGGGGTTCATATTTAGAATCTAATGAGGTAATCCTAACAAGGAACTACTATGGCACTATGGGGCCTATGGGTAAGCATAAATAGTAGACAATGGGAGCCTCAGACCCAGCTAGTGGTTTCGGCTTTAGAACCAGAAGCTCCATATATATATATATATATATATATATATATATATATATTTGGTGCCATCATGGAATCAGGTCCCCTAAAGCCATGATATGGATGGTCTTTGGGGACCTAATTCCAGAATGGTACTATCTATGGAGCCTCTGGGGAAGGGTGCATGGACTGATTCAGGGATCCTTTACTGTAGGTCCCGTTTAAGGTTTACGGTAGGAGTGTTATAATACGGCCACTAGGGTTTTTAGGGTTTAAGGGCTCCTGCAATCAGAGAAGGTTTTCGGACTTGTCACCTCCTGCCGCTGCCTCGCAGGATGATCCTGAACGCAACGAAGATGTGGTGGTGGTCTTAAGCTGCTACAATGAGACGAAGGCTTCCCGGAGGGGGGGATCCTGGTGTCTAAAGAGGGTCCAGCCAGCAAGTAGCAACGCACCTGATGCGTATGGGTGTAGTAGTAGTACTTAGGGAGAGGTAGATATTCTAGAGCACTGCAGACGAAGCATAGAGTTCTCGGAAGTACATGTGCGAATTCAGTCCAAGTCATGTAGCTTTTTTCCCAAGTTTAACTAAACACCCTGCCCTAAACCTCGTACAGACTTGGTTTCCCTGATGAGGTGCCATGTATCAAGGACTTTCCAAAACCCCCGGACCCTCTAACCGCCATAAACCCTGAAACCTATAAACTCGCTGAGCCTTAAACCATATATAGCAGAAGCCTAAAAGTTGGAAACCCAATGGCCCTAAACCCTAAACCCTACACCCTAAACCCTAAACCCTAAACCGCAATCCTTAAGAGACCAAAACAAAGGAATCCCAGCGCTACTTGTCCTTAGTCCGGGTTCCAACTTTCGGGGCTTACAGCAAACCCCCAGCCCTCCAACATATTTTGGGGGTTCCTTATTATAAATATAGTACAATGGGCCCCCAAACGCTATTCTGATTACATATGAAGGCCCCTAGATTAAACCCTCAGCCCTCTGAACAGTAGAAGCCTCCGAATCCCTGCACCCTCGCGCATTTGGAGTTGCACACGCGAAGCCAAACTCTGAAACTTGATGGTCTAGAGTTCCAGGGTTTAGGGGTTCCTTCGGTTTAAGGGATCTACAAGGGTACTGGTACTGATTTATACGTTTTACGTTAGATTGGGATTAGAGTGGGGTTTCGAGGGGTTCAGGCTTCATGGGCTTGGGATTTACAATTCAGGGTCGTGTGCATGGCTTACCGTTTGGGGCTTGGGGTTTATCAGACAGCTCAGCACGCGAAATAAAGGAGCATGCCCTACACCATAGTCACAATCGCATACCTGGCATCCTTGGAACTACAAAGGTATACTAGTTCCTGGATTGCGAAGTGTAGCATGCCCTAAATACTAAACCACACACCCTGAAACCCTAAACTCCAAGCTCCCAAACCCTAAACCCTAAACCCTTACATCAAACCCTATCCTAACCTTAAGTCTTTGTCGGCCGATAGAGATGGCAGGTGTTGTTATGCCTAGAACGCATTTCAAGGATCTCTGATCGACTCCTCATGGTATTTCCAAAGGGTCCCAAGCACTGGTGAGGGTTCCTAGAACGGCTACAAGGGCTCCTGTAAGGGTTACCATAAAGGGTTTGGGGCTGAGAGCTTACCCAACGGGTCCGAAGTACTTTATAGTAGAAAGTACGGTTTCTATACTTGGAATGATTTTAAAGACTTGGGCAAGAATCCCCATCTGGGTACGGCGGACCCGTTGGGCCATGACATTTACCCAGACCTTCCAGTATCCCTCAGTGAAGGAATATACCCTTAATTATAGTAGGACCCCGAATATATGATTTAAGGTATACTCCTTAGGTTTAGGCGTATTGGAAGGTCTGGGTAAGTCCACAACTCGAAACAATCAAGGCTCCACACCCGATGAACTGTGCCTTCATGAACCTTAGCCTCAAGTCCTAAGCCACACCCCGAAACCCTAAACTTGTACATCCTGCAATCTTGCAAAACCCAAAACCGCAAACCCAAAACTCTACCCTGATGAAACGAAACCTCAAAACCGAAATCGCGGACCCTAGAAAAAGCCCTGAGCTCATGAAACTAAGCCTCAAAGCCCGAAATCCTGGCATCAGTGTTTTGGCCAAACACAGGAGGAGCTGCAGCACAGCATTAGTACTTTGGACTCTACGGCAGCTGGGCTCTGAAGCAATAGCAATACCTGGATTCTAAGGAACCTACATTTTTAGGGTTCCTTATTATGATTTCTTTATATGAATCCTTAAAACGTAGGTTATGTGGGGTTAAGGTAATGTTAATACTAACAGTTTGTTGGCTGGTCTTTGGAATGGCAGTACTAGTAATCATCGTCTTCAGCATCACCACCATCGCCATCATAACAGTGAGTTTCCCAAGTTGGAGAGTTACACTCCAAGCAGCTGCTAGCCGTTCATCCGAGACTGTCTCCAAATTTCTGGCCTACCCAAAGATTGTGGGCGCCTTTAGCTGTTAATCCGAACACTGGTCCGATATCTGTTCATCCTGCGTGAGCTCGGTGATAAATGCCGTGTGGCGCCATTTTTGTGCATCATCATCCTTGTATTCTGTTCGTATTGTATTGCATATTGCTGAGGTCACTTTCTGCTGATGCTCTGGATCTTAAACAGTTTCACCTTGCCACACATCGCCTCGGACCCCCCACCGCGGGCATTTGCCGTCTTGATTACTACAGAGTTGCGCTAAACCCTAAACCCTAAACCCTAAGTCTGCACTGTCTGAAACCTGAGCCCAAATCGCAACAAATCCAACTCGCAAAAGCCTAAACCCCCTAAACCCTAAACCAAGGAGTCGGGTCCCTCGGCACGGCTGATGGTCTTCGTGGATGGCCTTCAGCGGCTTCTCGGTTTAGGGTTTAGGGTTTAGGGTGTCTTTGCTGTGTATATAGTTGTCGAGTGTGTCATGCTTAAGGACCAGATGATCCCTTAAAACTAGGGGCCATGTACCCTTGTGTTATGAATCCTTATTATATGGGAGTTTCCGAAAATAGGGGACCCTAATATAGTACCCTGAATAATCCCTTCCCCCTAACATTAACCCCCCCCCCTAATATAAAAACTCCCGGCCCCCAGAATTTCGCGGTTTCGGGCCACAATTGAAAGTTAATTAAAAACATTAGGCGGGAGCTAGGATTGTATTAGTTTTAATAGAGACAAAGACTACAGCAGCACTCATCAAAACGAAGAGACCAGAGCTTTAGGGTTTAGGGCTCAGGGCTAAAGCTTTAGGGCTCAAAGTTTAGGGCTTAGGGCTTTAGGGCTTAGGGCTTTAGGGCTTCGGGCTCAATCACGGTTTAGGGCTTAAGGCTTTAGGGCCTTGAGAAGCGAGGCAGGCTGACTGTCTGGTCTACAGCCGGAACGGCTGCGCAGGAATCGCTCGCTGTTGACTTGTCTGACTGTCATTACTGACTATTTGCTGTCAATCCGACTCATACCCGGATAAACCGAAACCCCCCCCGTTATATAACAACCAGCGCCCCGGAAATCAGTTTTTATATTAGCGGGAGGGGGGGGGAGCGCTTTAACATTACGGGGAAGGGATTAGTAGTATCCTTACTATAAGGACCCCAAAATAAGGTACCCCTAATTTCCGGAAACTCCCATATGGTATACGAGCCGAACCTTCAACCTTTCGGGGTTCATTTCGTCTTTAAGGATGGGTTTCAGAGGAGGCTTCGAGACTGTTGATGGACAAAATCCTGCATTACCCATTATAAAGAATATACCATAAATCCCATAGTTTAGAGTCCTTAGGGTCATGCAGGATTTTGTCCATCAACCGGATGGCCAGCAGATGCTCTCAAAATTTTAAACCGTATGCCCTTGGATCATATGGGTAGTTGTCAAAACTATGGTCCCTTTTGGGGTACCTTAAATAACAGGTGCCGTATTATATTAGGGACCCCAAAAGGGACCCGAATTTTGACAACCACCCATATGGGCAGTTATCTAAATTAGGATCCCGCTTAGGGTCCTTTTTATGAGTGTGCCGATACTGCTTTGGGGACCGAGAAAGGGACCCTAATTTAGAGACTTATCCATATAGTACCCGTATATACCCTTATACAACGTTTACTGTTTGCGGGTTTAGGGTTTTAGGGTTATAGGGTTTCAGGCAGAATGACTGTGAAGGTTTGGGTTATTCAGACCAGTTTCAAAACCACGGTCCACACAATGCCTTGTCAACTTGTACATGAATGTAGCACACTTTCTTGAGACTCGCGTGAGCGGTTGTTATTGGTGTTGCAACGCATGCCTCTCTGAATACACACGTCTGAACTGCCCTATATGATTCCGCTACAATACAGCTAAAGAATTACAGCCCCTATGGAGCTGCTGTGGGTCTGGTTACTTCAGAACCCAGTGGCCCAGTGCATAGGTATATTATATTGCAATTATAATAAAGAATCAAAACTCAAACCCTATTCTAATCTTTAAGGCCCCTACATCGCATGGAAAACAAGGGTCTTCTCTTTAACCGATCAGAAGCGCCCCCGAAGGTTTGACCAGGAAGAGATCATGGAGTGGATTCACAAGGTCAGACTCGCAAAGAAGCACATAAAGCTTAATGATTAGCCTAGGGCCTAGACCTTCAAGACTAAGCCCGTTATACCCTAAACCCTAAACCCTTTTAGTAACCTTATGGTGCCCTTCTCGTACCCTTACATGGCCCTCGATGGTTGCCCAAAGCTTCCTCTGGAGCCCGGACCTTCAACCCTGAGCCTTCACAGTAACCTTATTGTGCCTTTCTCGTAACCTTATGTGGCCAGCTTCCGGTGCCGCCTTTTGAGTGCTGCGATTTCGGGGAATTCTTTGTCTTAGGGCTTTTATTCCTATACTGGATGGTTTAGGATTTAGGGTGTACGTGTTTAGGTGTTAGGGTTGTCCGAATTGTGTAGGTCTTTGCTTCGAAACAACCACCCAGGGCTTCGGGTTTAGGGTTTTTGGGTAAGATGACCGTCGAATTGCTGTGGTATAGGGATCCCTATGCATGGCGCCGATTACGAGCTTCAATATAGCTTATAAAGGACTGAGATGGAGCTTCTTCTTCTCGAAGCCCCCCCCCCCCATGTTCCGTGGAGTCTTTTTGTTTTTGATGGAAGCTCAACTGGTATACAATGTGCTGCAGGATCCTGAACCATTATTATTTTTGGGCTTTCCGTGTGCATACATCAGGGTTTAGGGTTTAGGGCTAGGTCTAGAACATTTGTTATTCCAACTAACTACTAATTACTTTCACTAGTTTCAAAGAACAAGAGGGTGTGCAGTTGGCTTTGGAGCCTTACACACCCTAAACCGTCGATTGGAACCGAGAAACAGTTTCGAATCCCTGAACCCTAATTGGCCGCCTAGTGGCAAAACTATAAACTACTTTTGACGGCCCTTTACAGTATAGATAGCTATACTATACATATGTCTATACACGCATACATACACAGACATACATACATTAATATATGTGTAATTATATATATATATTTATATTTATATGTATGTACACATAGGTGTACGCACCCGTGCCTTTGTATGTACATACATTGCGAGGTGAGACAGGGCGTGGATGTGGAGAACCCGGAGAGTCCCAAGTTTTTGGTGACGGACTCTGCCGCGACTCCCGAGGACCGTGGAGACGTTCTTGAAAGTTGAAGGTGTAGGGTTTAGGGTTTAATAATTTAGGGTTTAAGGGTTAAGTGCTTAGTAATTTAGGGTTTAAGGGTTTAGGGTTTAGAAAATTTAGGGTTTAAGGGTTTAGGGTTTAGGATTCACAAGTAAGGTTTACCTGAACCCTGAATAACCTACTGTTTTAGGGTTCCTTATTATCCGTCTGCACGACCTCAAAAGTATAGGTTTAAGGTGTGTTGTGGTTTAGGGGTCTAGGATACAAGGTTTAGGGTTTTGGGGTCTAGGGTTTGGGTTTCAGGGTTTTGGAGTAACTTCAGGGCTTAGGGATGTTTTGCAGGGCTTAGTCTCAGAACAATACTGCCGTTGGAGTTTCATGTTGAAGAAGCTCCCTGCTTGTACGCACGGGCATTTGGTAAACGAAGGAATCCCTAGTACAGATACCTCCAGCCGTGCGAATCTTTAATAGGACCCCTAAGGGTTCCTTCAAGGGATCCTTGTCAGGACACCTTTCAGGAACCATCCTTATCCTTCAGGGTCCATGTACCCAAATAGTATATACTTCGGCCTTAAAGTAGTCCTTATATAGGTACCTTGGGACCCATGTAGTTATCTACTATTTGGGTACATGGACCCTTAACATCCAAAACCCTATAGAACCCTTATAGAACCCTTACAGTAGACCCTTAAAGGAACCAGTATACTATTTGGGTACATCGGGACCCTTAGGGCATCGAGCTGAGGACTCCTTGAAATATGGGAGTTTCCGAAAATTAGGGGTACCTTTAAAGGGATCCTTTAAGGGTTCTATTATCATATGGGTCTAGGGTTTAGGGTTTCCGAAAATAGGGGGTACCCTCTTTTGGGGTCCTTATAATAGGGATCCTATTATTTAGGGTGCTATATTGGGCTCCCCTATTTTCGGAAACTCCCATATGGGAACCCGGGGAAACTGCTGGAAGAAAGCCGCTTGCGAGCCGCAGCAGCCTTCCCGACATACACCCTGAAGCTCGTTGAAGCCCACCGGGCCCCAAGTGATAAAGGTTCGTGGTTCGTAGCTCATGAAGGGGTTGTAGCATGTAAATGCATGTCAGATGCAGAGCCCATACTTTTTGAGGGTCAGGTTTTGCAGATGTACCTACAGGGAGGTGTTGGATTTGAGGTTGCGGAAATCTTGCGATTCAGGGTCTCTTGTGATGTAGGCTGCCAGGCTAGGCCTTGCAACTGCCGTGAACTCCAGACCCTTTAAGCCCTAAACCCTATAGCACTCTCCCAAAGGGTCCAAGGTACTGTTATGGGGAATACCTGCTCAAATCATAATAGTAATTTCAAATATTATAGGTACTTTGGACCCTTTGGGTCTTATAGAATCCTTCTAGTAGCCCCTTGAGTGCGGACCCTAGACCTGAACCCTATAGTACCCTGAAAGCACAATTCCCGCAACCCTTACTTGGAGGGTCGGGGGACTTAGTAAGTAGGCATTTTAGAGAGTTATAAGTACCACATCTTGAGAGTCATAAGTACCACATTTTAGAGAGTTATAAGTACCACAACCCCATTTAGAAACCCATTCAGGGTACTTGTAAGTCTACTTGTTTCCTCCTTACTAAGTCCTCCGACCCTCCAAACACAGTGTGCCCTGTTAGAACCCTAAGAGAAACCGTTAAGGCATCCCTGACAGGAGCCCGACTTCAGAGGATTTTCAGATAAAACCATAAACGCTACAGAACATGGGCGTCACACGCCCAAACGCTAAATCCTAACCCGAATTTAAAACTTGACCCTAATCCACTAAACCACATACCCTACCCTAAACCCTACAGTGCCCCTGCACGTAATTAATTAGTAGCTCTCATATTTCCCAAAACAAGACCCCTTAGAGAAAGGACTTTGAGATTTTGGCATCCCTGACTTCCATCCTACCACCTGGCAAGGCACGGGCTTTACTCGAGGGTTCGCGATTTAGGTCTTGGGTTGGCTGGTTCCCTAAACCCTAAGAGAGGGGACTGTTGTGAGGTGGAGATTTTGTGCTAGTTTGGAGAGTGTGCTGTGTGTGTGTGCTGTGTCTGCTCTGTGTGTGTGTGCATCGTGAAATGAAGAATGAGTAACTTGGA
>BGNK01000016.1:494643-515375 GCA_003297005.1 Symbiodinium sp. clade A Y106 | reverse complement strand
CCCCACTGCACAACGTACCTGAGGTTGGTCAGCCAACGCCCCCTCCTTCCACGCCCCGCGCAGAGGAAGAGGCAGAGGCCCGAAGGCGAAAGGAAGCAGAAGAAGCCGAAGCCAGCAGGCTTAGGGCTCAGGGTTTAGAGTTTAGGTGTTGAGGGTTTAAGGGTTTAGTGGTTTAGGGGTTTAGGGGTTTAGGGTTTAAGAGTTTAGGGTTTAGGGTTTAAGGGTTTAAGGGTTTAGGGTTTGATCTGCATTCCCTTTGTAGGCAACTAGTACTTGGGGCCTCAAACCGGCAGACAGGACCTACTTTCGGCTGTTTGGAGTGGTGATGTATGCCGCAAGCGATTCTGTTTGGGAGTTTCGAGCTGCTGAAAATAAGGGCTGTAGGTTTCCAAACTTGGGCTGTGCGGACTAGCGTTTAGCGTTTTCCGGTTTACGGCTTGGTGGTTTGATCGTTTCCCCGGCCCACACAGGGGGAGACAAACCTTCACCAAGTAGTTGGGTGGAGGCATGCATACTTGCGCTGCAACCACCCCTCAGCCCTACACCCAGTCATAAATCTACCCTAAGGCTCCATGTACCGTTATAGTATATACTTAGGCCTGAAAGTACCTATATAGGGACCCCTTTAAGGCTGAAGTATCTACTATAAAGGTACATGGAGCCTTTGGGCTAGAGGTCTCGTCTAGAGCCGTCAGCCTGACAACACTTCTCAGTGGATGAGAGCGCTTCGTAGACCAAGGAGCTGGGTAGTACAGGCCCCAGGTCAATGAGATCAGAGCCTAAACCTTACCTGTGACCCCAAACCCTACAAAATGGTAGGCAATGACCCCTTAATTAGAAGGTCGAACCCTTAAAACGGTAGGTTTTGGGATCCCCAGGTAGAGTATGGTGATGCCCTTTACCCTAAACCCCAACCCGTTCGCTATTCGAGGAGAATTTTGTTCTAATCAGGGGTCTACAGAGACGAAGCCTTGTAACCCTTAGCTCGCAGACTCAGCGCCTGGATAGGGGTTTGGCTTAGGTAAAGGTTTTAGGGCCTATAGGGTTTAGGGTTCAAGTTTAGAGTTCAAGTTTAGGGTTCAGGGTGGGAAGTTTTCTCGTGCTGTTGGTGCAAAGTTTCGAGGGCTTCAGGATTCAGGATTTCCAGGTCTGTCGTGCAAAAAGGGCCTTCGATGCCGGGCCACTTCAGTGAACAGGTTTGAAGGCACCCTCTCGAGTTCACGCAGTGCAACGTTGCAAGCATTCCCTGCAAAGCAACAACCAAATGCATTGAGACGGATTGAACGTGCCATCCAGCCCTACTCTAAACCCTAAACCCCTAAACCCCTAAACCCCTAAACCCTAAACCCCCTAAACCCTAAACCCCTAAACCCCTAAACCCCTAAACCCCTAAACCCCGAAACCCCGAAACCCCTAAACCCCGAAACCCCCTAAACCCCCTAAACCCCCTAAACCCCCTAAACCCCCTAAACCCCCTAAACCCCCCAAACCCCTAAACCCCTAAACCCCTAAACCCTAAACCCTAAGCACACCCGAAAATTCGACAGACCGGCAGTTCCCGAATCTAGGCTCGGAAACCCAAAATCCGAACTCCCAAAGCCTAATATAGGGGCCTATAAATAATTACCTATGTAGGAGCCTTAGGGTAATAATTACAAATATTATTGTGGGGGTTCCTTATTATAATTATAGTATCATGGGCCCCAAAGCCTTATTCTAATTATTAAGGCCCCTAAATTACTCCCGGAACCGCAGCATGTCTTGTTCTAACACTACTCACGGCAGCCCGGAATCCCATCGCAGACCGGAATCCCATCGCCCAAAGCTCAAAACCCCGGGGTCTCGATTTTAGAAAGGTCCAACATTTCAAGTCCCGCACCCGGAGGGAAACCCAAAGTACAAAACTACAGAACTCCACAACCCTGTGAAGATTAACTTGGCATTCTTCTGGTTGGCTCGGACATTAACTTTTTGGGTTTCTATATGAACTATATAAAAAGGAGGCAAAGTGAGTCAGCCAAGTTAAAATGCACCCCCGAGCCGAGGGTGCGTGAGGAAGAGGCTCGAAGGAAGCGGCAGGCTGAGGCAGACGGGTCGGACGGTTTCTTCCTCTCAGCCTGGGCCTTTGTCGTTTTGTTTGGTAGGCTGTCTGGTAATGGACTATGGAGACTATTATTGGGGATTATACAGGGGCTACTCTAGGGATCCATTCCCCATTCCCTCCTAAGGGCTATAGATACCCTAAGACCTCTTATAGAACCCTTATAGGACACTTTAAAGGGACCCTTAAAAGGGAGGGGGGGTGAGTTGGGGGTCCAGGGCTGAGGTGCTTAATCCATGCTCTTGAATAGTAAAGTCTCTATTTAAAGGATTTTTCCGGAAGTCGGGGCCATGGGCCATTCCAGGAAATCCAGGAAAACCTCCAGATTTAACGGAAAATTTCTGTCCCTCAACTTACCCTGCCGTTTTTGGGCGGAGCATTGTGTCTTTTGCAAGACTACATTGGCAGGCTTAGTAGAGGCATCAAAACATATTGCTGGAGCTACAGCTTCAGTAGAGGCCTTAAAATTACTAATTTGCTGGGGCTACAGCCCTTGTCTTGCTACTTTACTGGAGCTACAGGCTTAGTAGAGGCCTAAAACTTACTACTTTACTGGGGCTACAAGCCTAGTAATGTCCTAAATCTTGTCACTTAACTGGAGCTACGGCCCTCTTAGAGGTTTGCAACTTACCACTGTAATGCAACTGCAGGCCTTTTAAAGGCTTATCCGGTGCTACCATTAATTGGGAGGCTTTGCAGAAGCACTAAATCATTCCGTCCTGTACTACCCCTTACGCGCTGGGTCCGGTCCCGGAGTCTTGGGATTAACGAAACCCTTCACAATTATAGGGAATCTCGAGCTCGGCCGGGACTATAGGTTTGGCTTCAGCAGGAAGAATGCTTGCTAGTACTAATGCTAGGATAATATTACGAATCTTCCTATACGCAGCTGCTTATACTTAACTCGATTTTTTTTATTAGTTCCGCTACGAAACGAAGGATTGTTATGAGCAACAACACCGTCTCTTGGGGAGGCGATTGGCATGATGCATGGGAATCCATGCGGTTTCTTTTTCGTATTTGCTGGGGGCAACCCCAAGAAGCAACGCGTTTGCTAGAGCTTGATGCATCGGGTCAAGACTGACAAGACAAATATGAATATATCTCCTCTCCAAGCCAACGCATACCCGCTGCTTCAAAGATAGCTCAGTCATCAACCAATCTTTCTAGCCTCGTTGATCGTGCCATCTCAATCATGGCAAGTCTCATGGACAGTGTCATGGAAAAGGTCGCTGGGAAGGAGTGGCATTACGAGGCTTTGTCTTTGCGCCAGGTCGGTCACATGCCCATTTTCGAGATTGTCGAGTCGATCACGATCGAACAATTCCTCCAAGCGGTTTGCCGCAGATGCGAAAAGCACAGCAATCTTCTTCGATGTCCATTTCAAAGTATCCGAGTTCGGTGGGCTTGCCTGTGTCAGCGAGATCATGCAGCAAGGTGAACTTGATCATTGGCCTCTTCCCCTTTGTCTCGCTGGCAAACTTCCTCCCAGCGCGAAAATGGGTGCAGTGGTTCAGAACCTAGAGGACGGGGCAGTGAACGTGGTGAAGATTACCCACTTCCGAGATCAGGTCACTGTCACCCACGTCTCCAAGCTGTGCACAGTGCACAGGAAACGCTTCTGTTCCCGTTTTCCGTCAAGGCGAGATTAGCTTGAAAGAGATGACTCAGTGAGCTTGCACTGTAAGCCAACATCCGCACACAGCGGGTTGTTCTCCACACTGATTGCGCAAAGTCGCGCGAGATGAAAATTGGTGGAGTAACGCATGAACTCATCGTTCATGCCAAGAAGAAGGTGAAGGTGGATGGCACGTATCTTTGGCAGCAGCGACACTATGTCAAACTCGTTCCCGCACACCAAGCGCATCATCAGCGTGAAATGCGGGCCGCAGATCATCGATCGCGCATGGCGGTGCTTGGAAGACAGAACTAAATAAAACTAAGCTGTGTTTCGGGAAGCAAGTCTCCCAGAGCCTAGCTTCGATCACGACGTGTGGCTGGACTGCGGTATGCTATGCAGCCAGAAAGTCATGAGGCTCGTTGGCACCTAAATTTTGTCTTTGAGATGTCTTTCAGAAGCAGCCATACTGGTGATTTTGACGTCGCACAAGTTTCCTTGCACATCATACCACTCAGTGCTATGTAGCGGGCATTACAAGTACTCTATAACGGACGCCACAAGACTGATATCTGCATTTCTTTCGCACTCAACATTTCGATTCATGCGCTTGCGTAGCAAAAAGAGCGACAACGGCGAGCCCGGTAAGCTCATGATTGCTGTACGAGCTCCGCCCTCCTCAGACCCATGCAGATCCTATTCCTAGCGATTGCTTCGAAACTCGCAGTGAAGAAACATGATCAGCTAGGCACCCCGGCCACTGCTTGCAGCATGTCAGCTTCTTTTGTGGGGAAAGTGCCAGCAGAGATAGCTTCCTTGATCTTCGGTTATGCGATCGACCCTACTGGACCTCCGGTGCTAACGGTACCCACCGAGTGGCCTCGTCGGATTGGCGCCCGTCCGGATGGATGCAAGCTTGTTTTATCATGCTTTCTTGCTTTTCCTTGCTAGACTATCCGTCTAGATTTTCAATTCAGGTCCAGCCTCTTGTGCCGTGTTATGCAGCGACTCAGGTGATGGTCCATTGTCTACTGCATCCGCGACATCATCTTCAAGATCGCACCGAATCTAGAAAAGGGCTCAAGATTCATCTATTTTACTGTATATTTTTCTTGCTGCGAACCTCCACTCTCCTCGTCTGTTCAGAACCGCTCGGACTCTGTAAGGAATAATGATGAAGAAGCTCTGGGTGCAGAAGACATGTGATTTCAGAGTTTGCGTTAGCGGGTTTCGACCCAGATGCCGATCGCAAGCCAATCGGCATTCGAAAGCACGCGACTATTCACGCAGATTTCCCACGCGGCCTTCGGTTTTGCTGGTAATAGGTTCAATCCCAAACCCGGATACATTTATCAAGAGCACCGCAACAGATTCCCTGCCTTCGACAAAGGTAATGTGGAAGAAGAAACAATTGCCAATGTCTCGGGGGGCTCCGTGTTACATACATGGCAAAACTCACCAACACCCTATTGAAATTTTTCGGCCTCCATTTCCAATCGGCCCGTTTTGAGAACTTTCGGCCCCAGCTACAGCCATGCAGGCCCTTGGTTTAAATTTAGGGTGTTGGGCTCGCTCTTTCAAGTTGGCAGAGTTCCTCTGGGATCACCGAGGGTCCCTGTACCCAATTAGTATTTACATTATGACCATAAAGTGTCAACACAGGAACAGCTTCAGG
This sequence comes from Symbiodinium sp. clade A Y106, assembly GCA_003297005.1. Classification (NCBI taxonomy): domain Eukaryota; class Dinophyceae; order Suessiales; family Symbiodiniaceae; genus Symbiodinium; species Symbiodinium sp. clade A. Next base: position 509,981 of record BGNK01000016.1, on the reverse strand, counting down.
GCCTTGGTATATACTTCCTTGGTGCATGGACCACACAAAGCAAAGCCCTATATTGCAAACTTATCAGCCTCTGTCAAAAACCAACACAAAAACAAACAAACAAACCCTACAGGAACCCCGAAAGCCTGAGCGCTTAACCCCCCCTTAAGGGACCCTAAAAGGAATCCCAATTACAAGAACACTTAAAACTCCCTAATTGAGAACCCTTAAAAACTCCCGAAACCAGCCCTTAAGTGGACTCCTTAATGTTGCGGCCACAAGGGCCCCCACTCACCCCCACCTCGACCAAAACTTTTGGCTTGAATAGTGTGGTGTCCGTGACCCCGCGGACCGGGTTCAGGGTCTGGGTGGCTTTCACGTGAGAAGGGAATTGGCGGGCCCGGGAGGCTTGCGGAGGGCTTGGGTGGCGTTTTTGCGGTTCTCCGCGGATGCCCGGGTCGGGGTCGGGATCACCATAAGCTCCAAACCAAGCCCCGATCACTCCAATGGAACTACCAAGACTAAAAACCCTGTTTGTTCAAGACCTTTCCTTCCAGCCTACACTCCCCTCCACAATCGACCAAGTCTGACCCCTGGTAGTGTACAGTAGTACAGTAATAGTACAGTGATAGTAGAGTAGTACCGTAATAGTACGGTAGTAGTACAGTAGTACCGTAGTAGTACAGTAGTAGCACAACAGTAGCACAGTAGTAGTACAGTAGCAGTACAGTAATAGTACAGTAGTAGTACAGTAGTAGTACAGTAGTAGTACAGTAGTAGTACAATACGAGGGTTGAGGAGTATCTAGAGCTGTTTAGCAGGGTTGGGGATGACGAAAGCTCGAAACCAAGCCCCGGTCATTCGAAGATAAACACCAAGACTAAAAGCCCTTCATTTTGAAGACTTTTCCTTCCAGCCTACACTCCCCTCCACAATCGACCAAGTTTGAGGCCTGGTAGTGTACAGTAGTACAGTAGTAGTACAGTGATAGTAGAGTAGTACCGTAGTAGTACAGTAATAGTTCAACAATAGTACAGTAGTAGTACAGTAGTAGTACAATAGTAGTACAGTAGTAGCACAGGCCAGGTTTTTAGGGCTTGGGGCGGGAGTTTAGGATCGTGGGTGCCTTAAGATTGACCATCAGCAGACAGGAGCAAGCCCACCAAACAAATCCCACAACCCAAAAAAAACACATTAATAAGGCCGCCCATTTTTTTGGTACCGGCTCGAATAAGGAAATCCAAAACGCTGTAAATAGGCCCACTTCATTAAAAGGGCCTGCCTCTACATTAAACGGGCAAGGGAGCATGTTTGACAGCCTTAAACCTTTCAATCGCTGATCCCCAAACCCTCAAACCCTAAACCCTCAAATTTTGAACCCTAAACCCTAAGTAAACCATGGAACCCCAAACCCGAAGCCGGCGCCAGGAGGAGGCGCGGCAAAGACAGGAAGCCGAAGCCGAGGCGAAGCGACGTCGGGAGGAGGAGCCGGCGTTTGAACACTCGGAAGTCAGGCGGTCGAAGGTTTTGAGGGTTTGGGGGTTTAGGGGTTTACGGCTTTAGGGTTTTAGGGTTTAGGGTTAGGGCTCAAGTCCTGAAGAACCCCCACAAAGCCAGAGTCCGTTTCAAGGTGTATGACACGGAGCCTTAGGGCCTTAGGGTGGCTGTCGTTTAGGAACTCGTTTCCAGTGGAAAAATGTTAGACCAGGAGGAAGCGAAGCAGCGTCGAGAAGCCGAAGCGGAGGCGAAGAAGCGTCGCGAGGAGGAGAGATGTTGACGTTTTGGGTATCATGTTTTCGTGTTTTGGTTGAGTTAAAGGAGTGAGAAAGGGGGTGGGGTTCAGCGGTTTAGAGCTTGGGGGCTTCGGCCTGTTTAACTTCAAGTTTCCAGCGTTGAGTTTTGTTGTTTGAGTTTTCTGGCGCAGGGCCCCGGGCTTCAGGGTTCAATTCTGGGCTTGGGAGGCGAACAATTGGGGCTTTTGCTGGTGCGAGTGTTGATGTGGATGTTATGATCATTTTGCATGCTCTAGACCTGACCCACAGGCGTGATGTCAAAGTAAGTGAGGTCTAGTTCGAAGCACGACGGCACGGATTCTCGTTTAAACTCTTCAATGTGCTCTTTGCCTCCTTCTGGGTCTTTTCCCGCTTTGCGGAAATCAGACTGGACAGGTAGTACCGACACCTTTGCCAGTTGGCATGGCAGTGACGTGGTTTCGATTGTGTAAGTAAGACGATCCCCGGTTTTGGTCGGATCTTTCACCTGAAATTAATCAACCATTTCCTGCTTGCGGTCCTTGTTCGCGGTTTTTTAATTTTGGGGACATGGCAGTTACGCGTTTGTTGCTTCGTGGATTTCCTCCTGCGTACAGCCTTTTGCAACATAGCGCCAGCCTGCACCCTTAAAACTCTAATCCTAAAACACCTCAGATTCTCAAGTTATACAGGACCTACTTCGGGCCCTGTGATCTTGGGTTGCGTGTCCGACACCTTCGGGATTGATCCTGCAGGGTGACAGAACCGGGGCATGTGGATTAGTCCATGGAGCCGCTGGGATGGTGATTATCGTTAAGACCCCAGACTTTCCAAATCCTTCAATCAAGGAACATAGCTTTAAGTTATCATAGGATCCCTAATATAACCTTATGAAGACTTAAGGTACACTCCTTAATTACGGGATTGGGGAAGGTCTGGGAACTAGAGCCAGTTTTCAGCTTGCATTGTGCATTGCACAACAAGTAGACGGAAACATGACCAGCAAATGCTGAGACCCCCTATATGAGGGTGCTGCGGTTTATGTTCAAGAGCTTACAGGGTGAAATAACTTGAGATTTAAGGTTTTCAGTTTCTCCCTGGGTTCTTGAGTTCGGTTCGATGTTTTTGCTTCATGTTTGTTAAATGTATACCGATTCAGAAACGCAACGACGTTTGCCCATGATGCGCAAGACCCGGTGTGACACCTGATTTTAGAGCCAAGCCATTCTGGCCATGAGCACGCAGTCGCCTGCCATTTTTGTCTGTGTGAGGCGCGAATACACATAATTACCCACATAGAAGAAAAGCACAGCATTCAGCATTGCCAGGCCTACACCCTAAATCCTAAACTCCCCAGGTTCTGTAGATAAACCCAAACCCTGACCCTGATAGCAGAACTGCAGCATTTCCTCCGAATCAAGCCGGAGTTACTCATGGTTCTCCCGCAAGCCCTCTGCCCAGATAAATCGTCGGCATCCCGAGGCCAAAATTCGGCCGCATGGGTTGTTTAGGGTGTTGGGTGCTTAGGGCGTTGGGTGTTTAGGGTTTAGGGTGTTTGAAGCACGATCGAATGCAGTTCCTACTTACATCCAAAAGCCTTTTGAACCACCCTAAACCCTAAACCCTAAACCACTAAACCACTAAACCACTAAAACCCTAAACCCTAAACCCCTAAACCCCTAAAACCCTAAACCCTAAACCCCTAAACCCTTAAACCCCTAAAACCCTAAACCCTAAACCCCTATACCCCTAAAACCCTAAACCCTAAACCCTGAAGGAGGAGGCGCGACAGCGACGCGAGGCTGAGGCCAAGCGTCTTGAAGAGGAGCCGCGCTTCTAAAGAGCATCGTGGTTTGGACTTCAGGACTTTCGCCGCATCATGTGTATATACCTATAGTCCTATAGTGAACCTCAGAAAGTTGTAACATGAATTTAGTATGTTCCTTGCAGGGATTCCATATACTTTTCCTTAAGGGCAGGAGGATAATGATGTTCCAACTTTCTGGCTTCTGCTGCTCTGATTCTACTGTATGAATTGATGTATACTTTGACCCCAAAGGGGCCTGATATAATATATACTAGATAGGTCCGTGGACCCTGTAAGGCCCATGTATCAAGGGTAGGTTTTTAGGTTTGGCCTTCTCCGGGTTTAAGGTTTAGGGGTTAATCAAAACTCCATCATATTCCCGACAGCGCAAGAAACCTGAACCAGCATTTCATCGATTTACGCTGCAGGAGCTACTCAAAGGTCCATGGGACTTAACTTAGCAACTTGGGTTCTAACTAATGCAACTGTACTTTTTTATTATAACCACCAGTCCCAGTCAAGCTACTTATAACTGTACTTACGAAATCCCATAACCTTCCAAGTACATAGTCCCCTTTAGAAAGGTACACGGGCTAGCCCCGAAACCTCCAAAACCTGGTTCCTGAACCTTAAATGCCCTAAACCGAGACCCCCCCGCCCTAAAACAGTAGGTTTTTGGATCCCAGGTAGTAATATTGCTGATGGACAAAATCCTGCATTGCCCATTATAAGGAATATACCGTAATTCCCATAGTTTAGAGTCCTTAAGGTCATGCAGGATTTTGTCCATTTATTCCCGTCATTCCGAGATGCTTCTTTGCTCAGCTCTTGGGCTCCATGAAGCCAGGGACAGTGAACTGAGGGTCTTGGCTTAGAGGGCTTCATTTCAGAAATCCTGTAAGAAGGATTCCTTTAAGTACCTAGTAGTAGAGTAGGTAACCTTTAGCCTTTTGGGGTAGTATAATCCCAATATAATCCTTAATATTATGAAAAAGATTAACCTTTGGTTCCCCATGATACCCGACAAGTAGGAGTACCACATCTTTAGGGCTTTGCCGGCTTAGGGTTTTAGGGGGTGTATAGACTTTTGGGTTCAGGGCTTTAGAGTATACAGGGTTTGAGGGTATGGGTCTTAGGGCCTGGGGGCACAGGAGTTTGAGTTTAGGTTTCTTGGTAGAGGGTATAGGGCCCGAGGTCTCTGTTTTCGACTTCATGTCGATTGCTGTGAAAGTTGGACTGCTGAGTGGCAGGACAGCTGATGTGCACGCAGGCCTGGATGAAAACGTGCAAACCTTGAAATGTCGAGCGCAGCAGGCCCTGGGCGTCGGTAAAGGGCGACTTGTGGACTCTTCTGGGAGCATGCTTGATGTATGTGCTCCAATCAAGAAGGCAAGGCTACAGAATGGTCAGTCATTAACATTACACATGAATCGAGTCCAAGTTTCAGCCTCTCAAAGAGGCAGCGCTTTTGCTGCTCTTCTCGGCGACGGATCGGTCGTGGCTTGGGGTAGCATTGATGCTGGTGGTGACAGCAGTTCTGTGCAGGATCAGCTGAAGAATGTGCAGGAAATCCAAGCCTCGCTCGGGGCTTTTGCTGCCATTCTTGGCGATGGATCCGTCGTTACGTGGGGTCATGCTCAATTTGGTGGTGACAGCAGTACTGTGCGGGCTCAGCTGAAGAATGTGGAGCAAATGCAGGCCTCCACAGGTGCTTTTGCTGCCATTCTTGGCGACGGAGCCGTCGTGACCTGGGGATCTGCTTTTTACGGTGGCGACTGTTCTTCCGTGCTGGACCGGTTGAAGACTGTGCGGCAGATCCAGGCTTCTACCTGCGCTTTTGCTGCCATTCTTGACGATGGCTCCGTGGTGACCTGGGGTGATGCTGCATCTGGTGGGGACAGCGGCGCCCTGCAGGATCAGCTGAAGAATGTGTGGGAGATCCGAGCTACTGAACACGCGTTTGCTGCTGTTCTAAAAGATGGATCTGTGCTGGCATGGGGCGTTTCTCATTATGGTGGTGACAGCAGTGCTGTGCAGGATCAGTTGAAGAATGTCCAGCACATCCAAGCCTCTTCCAGCGCTTTTGTCGCAGTTCTTGTTGATGGATCCGTCGTGACCTGGGGTGATGCTCACTTTGGTGGTGACAGCACTGCTGTGCAGAATCAGCTGATGAATGTGCAACAGGTCCAAGCCGCTCACAGCGCTTTCGCTGCCATCCTTGGTGATGGATCCGTGGTGACCTGGGGTGATCCTTACCGTGGTGGCTACAGTGGTGCTGTTCAGGATCAGCTGCATGCTGTGCAGCGAATCCAGGCTACTGCTGGCGCTTTTGCTGCAGTTCTTGCCGGAGGATTCGTCGTGACCTGGGGCGAGGCTGATCATGGCGGTGATATCAGTGCTGTGAAGGATCAGCTGAAGAATGTGCAGCAGATCCAAGCCACCAAAGGTGCTTTTGCTGCTATTCTTGGTGATGGATCTATCGCCACTTGGGGTGATGCTCGCAACGGTGGTGACAGCAGAGCGGTTCAGGATCAGCTGAAGAAAGTGCAGCAGATCCAGGCCTCTATCGGTGCTTTTGCTGCTATCGCCGGTGATGGATCCATCGTGACTTGGGGTGATTTTGAGCGTGGTGGTGACAGTAGTCTTGTGCAGGATCAGCTGAAGACTGTGTAGCAATTCGTGTGTTGCTTCTCTGTCTGTGTCAAGACGGTGATAGCGGCAGCTTTTGTGTGCTCCTAGGACGACACACCAGAGACATTTGTGCTAGCATCTGCAACGACCAAGCATCGACAAAACGGCGAGAGCATGTGCTGAGCGTTCTGAAGTCGATCGCACATGCAGCAAACATCAATAAACAACCATACATACATGGGTACATGCATACGTACATATACATACGCATATGCATACAGAATACATACACAAATCCTGTTTGCTGCTTTCAAACTGTTGGGTGTGCATTCTCCTCGGTGGTCTGCGCATGGCCCAGTATAAGCGCCGTGCGTATGTGTACACACACACAAGTTGTGTGTTTATGCATGTGTATATGTATTTGTATATATTATATATATATATGTATTTATTTATTTATATGTATATATATATGTAGATATAAGTAAGATAGCATACCTGCCAACCCAAAAAACCTTCGCCGCAAATCCGTCAAACTTAAAGCAGTCTAAGGGAACCCGGCCCAACGACCCTACGGTTGATGATATAAATCCTGCATTACCCATAAAAAGGAATATTAATAATTTCCATAGTGTAGGGTCATTAAGGTAATGCAGGATTTGTATCATCAACCGTATTTGAAGGGTCACTGGAAATTATAAGTACGGTCAGAAGTACTGCACGGACCTTCACAAATTAGAATAGGCTTTGGGGGGCATTTTATGGTATGGTAATAACTTATAAATGGACTAAAGCAGCACACTGTTCGTTCTTAACAGTTATTCGGATCTCTACATTATCTCAGTTGCGGTCATAAAAGTAGTTGTAACTCTAGTTGCCTTGGACTTACAAGGCTACTTACGACATCCCAACGAACCTGGTTGACGCGTACACCTAAACCCTACACTCGAGACCCCTAAGCCCAAAATCCTGAGTTGATTAGGGTTTAGGGTTTATGTAGGGTTTAGGAACCCTGAAGCTTAACCATCAAGCCTTCAATCCTCGACCTTGAGCCATGAAATCGCAAATTCTGCAACCCTGAAGCACAAAGCCCCGAACCCTCAACCCAACCCTCAGGAGAAGGAGAAAGCCAAGCGCCTGGCAGCCGAGGTTGATCTGCTCTAAAGCCTCAACCCTAAAACCTAAACCCTAACCCTAAACCCAAACCCTTTTCCTTAAAACCGAAAGCCTAAACAGCGTTTCTTTTTGCAGCGGCGTCTGGCCTTCGGCAGGAAGTCAATGATGAGTCTCCGTTCAGGGAAACTGTGTAGGAACCCTTAAAGGAGCCCTTAGAGCAACCCAAAAGGGGTTTTATAAAGGTTTAGGGTTTAGGATTTAGGGTTTAGGGTTTAGGATTCCTGTATTTTTTTCTGTTTTCGTTTATTGGTTCTTAAAAGGGTTGTAATTACACGGGTTCCGTAAGGGTGTTGCAACCGTTCCTTGGGAGTTTTGCATGGGTTCCTTTCTGAGGGCTTTATACAGGTTCCTTCAAAAGGGTATGTTTGTTTTAGGGTTCTACAATCGGGGTCAAACTTGATGTGGTGGAGTTTAGTTAGTTAAGGGATTTTAGGGAGATGGGTGTTAGGACATTGTGTTTTAGAAGAAATCTACGGTATCATTAGGGTCGTGCTAGTGGCGCGCTGTTTCTGTACTCTCTCAAACCCGAACCCTAAACAGCCCAAGACCCTAAGCACTAGAACCCGAGGCCGTGGACCCTAGAACCCTTGGCCCAGGGTGTGAGAGGGGCTTAAACCCGCTACAGGAGTGGAACCCAGGGACCAAAAGGATTTTTTGTGGTGCGGTGGGCAGGAAGCAGTTCGGATCAAAAGCCCTACAAACTTCAGATCATCTACCTGGAATTTACCTGTAGCGCCAAACCCTACAAAAGAATAGGTTATGACTCGTATGACCCCATAATGTAGGTCTAACCCTTAAAACGATAGGCTTTTGGATCCACAGGTACAAATGATGAAGTTAGGGCCTAGTTTGGGTTCCGGGAGCTTCTTGCAGCCAGGATCAGCGCCTCCGTGAGGAGGAGGAGGAGAGAAAGAAGAAAGAAGAGGCAGTGTCTGGTAGTAGGTTACGCTGTAGTGTTTGGACTTTAGTGTATAGTGGGGCTTGGGGGAACTGCCCTAAACCCTTAACCTCGATCCCTAAAACCTAGACACTAAACCCTAAACCCTACACTAAACCCTAAACCCAAACCCAAATGGGGCAAAACCATGTGTGCGCCCTAGGACTCCCTGACCCTCTGGACCGTTTAGGGTTTAGGCTTTAGGGTTTAGGGTTTTGGGGGGTTTCAGTGGTACTTAGAAACAATATTTATTTTTCGGTTCCTACAATCCCGGAGAAACAGCTGAAATTTGTAATTTTGCTAGGGGTCTAAGTTCAGTATAGGTTTAGGGTCCAGGGTTTACGTGTATCCCCAAACCCAACAAAATGGTAGGTTATGACCCGTTAATTATAGGCTCTAACCCCTATAAAGATCCCCAGGTAGGGTTTACAGATATGAAACCGCGAAACCCTAAACCGCGGAGCCGTCGAATCCGTCTACCTGTACCCCTTGCTCCCCTTAACCCTGAAGCTTTTTCAATCCTGTCCATTTTGGGTATGTCTGTAGCAGGACGGTCGCTCGTTTGACACAGCCCGACAGCCGTAAGCTTCGCGCAAAGGATGTGATTTTGCTGCACCCTTCGAGACCATAAACCGGAAGATCCGGAATCTCACGCTCCAGACCGCTGCAAAACCTGAAGCTTTGCACCCCGCCCCAACTCTGCAAAGACACTCGGACACAGCAACCTAAACAGACACAGAAGGAAGCAACACAACGATGCCAATACAACAGGCCCCCACACAGACTTACACGAATTCAGACAAATATAGCAAGCACGTACAGACACATACAGACACATACATACATACATACATACGTACCTACCTAGCTAGCTACCTACCTACGTACTTACATACCTATACATATACTTGTACATATACATATATACCTATACATATAGATAATACAGATAGCCAGTTGTGTTCGTTGAGTGTTTTTTATTTGTCATTGGTTGTTCGATTTAGTTTTCCGCTTGTTTGTATAATCATATGTACATGTATACATTCATATACACACATATACACATTCAGTTATATTCACACACACACACACAGACACAGACACAGTGCCACCACACCATGGGAAGGCTGCCAGAGCTGGGGTTACACAGCCGAAGCCGAGCACCTCCAACGGCAAGAGTTCTTTAAGCGGTGAGGTTCCGTAAGGATCTTCACCCTCAACCGTCAACTTTAAAGGGCTCCTTAAGGCTCTTCAAGGGGTTCTAGGGACGAATTGCCAAGGCTAAGGATGACGTTGTCGGGCACAGGGGTTTCCTTTTTCAAGTGCTAAGGATACCCCTCCGAGGTTCGTGGAACAGAGAGGTCTAAACAATTCGTAGCACTTTCTTGATTGTCTTGATTGTACCTGCATAGCTTTCCTGTTGTATTCCGAAACCTATTCAAATGTTGCAGGCCCGTAAATACATTTCGGGTTGAGGATCCACCAGGCGAGGAACCCGCAAATCGAGGGTCTCCACCCCCAGCAGACACGGTTTAGGATTTAGGGTTTTGTTTACGTTACGGTACAGTATAGTTCAGCATAACTGCCAGTATCGCAAGTGCTGGTATGACAAACGCCACGGCAACTGCCAGGAGAACTGCCAACGAAAGAAGGACGCCGCCAACAATCCTTACAGCAACAGCTAAAACAGTGTCCATGTGGGTTCGCTTCCCTTGCGCAAGCTGGGAGTTTCCGAAAATTAGGGGTACCTTATTTTGGTTTCCTTATAGTAAGGATCCTAGTATTTAGGGTACTATATGAGAGTCCCCTATTTTCGGAAACTCCCAGCTGAACCCAAAAAACATGGCAGTTCAGCGACAGACTTAAGGCTCCACCCCGACTTCCTCCCAAGCCACGCCGACGTCCGCCAAATCCGCCAAGGCACACGGTTTAGGGTTTAGGGTTTAGGGTTTCTATCACAAGGGTAGACGAAACCCTAAACCCTAAACGAGAGGGTTTACTGTTCATGGGGCCGGGGATAGATGCAACAGCGCTTGCTTGCAGGGTGGATTTAGGACGGACAGGACGTGCATCTTGCTTGTGAAGCCCAAAAAGCTGAACTCTAACCCCATCTGTCGAATTTTCAAACAATAGAACTGTGCCTACAAAGCTCAACTAACATATAAGATGACATAACATAGTACAGTACAATATGCAATGCAATAGCATACCATGCCATGCCATGGCACAGCATATCATACCATACCGTATGATGCCATATCATATCTTTTCATGTCATACCATATCGTATCATATCATACCATATCATTTCATATCATATATATATCATCTATACATGTATTGTCTTTGCAGGGAACGCCCAAGTTCAGCTTTCCTACGGACCGGACCAGGAGAACACGTCGGAGCCTGAGATGGGTGTTGGGGAGCGAGCTATAGTTGCCAGAAAGGAACTACAATGCAAGCTACAGGTAGGTCCAGGTAGGTCTGTTCATGCATGGCTCACGGCTTGTGCGTTGTACTACTACTATCACTAAGGTGTCACTGGCCTTCCTCTCACTGCTCGAGCCCGCAAGACTTCCAAAGAGGAGGAGGTCAAGAAGGCTGTGAACCCTACCTAGGGTTTAGGGCTTAGGGTTCCCTTTAAAGGGATCTTTATAAGGGATCTATATAGTCTTATAGGGTTTAGGGTTCAGGGTTCATGAAGGTTTCTTAACGGGTTCTAAAAGGGATCCAGAATAAAAGGTTCTAGGGTTTAGGGTTTTGGGGTCTATATGGCTTGGGGTTCAGGGTTCAGTGTGTCGGGTTTGGTGTTCAATGCATCATGGTTTAAGACTTGGCGTTTAGGGTTAGGAATGCGGGTGTATTCCCTTGAGCTCCAAAGCATGAGTTACAGCGTTACATCACATACTGCCAACAACCTCCTATTTTATTAGGTACTATAAGCCTAAATAATTACCTATACTATTTTGGTGTTTCCTTATTATTATAATTATGGTATGAAGGACCCCAAATTCTAATTCTTAAGGCCCCTATATTATTTAGGTAGCTGTGGCCGTGGTTTTGGGGTATCCAATGTACCTTCTGTCGCAGTTGCGGTCTGGGGTTCCGAAGTTTGGGTGGAGCGGTTTAGGGTTTAGGGTTTTGGCTTAGGTCCGCTTAGGGATGTTGAGGATTACAAGCTGAGGGCTATAATGATCTTTTGAGACTGTGAGGCGGGATGGTCTTGGGATATTACAGAGCTATACACGGTCGACAGAAGCTTCTATGCCAGAAGCGCATGTTGTTCATTTTCAGTAGCTTTGTCAGTTCTTCCCGGTGTGTTCTTGCCTAGTCACTTCGTGTGCTTTTCAAAAGGCAACCAATGCCCCGGCTTTCTTAGGAGGTTTGTTATCATGATACTAATGCTCTATGGCTTGTAAGGGCTAACAAGCCCAAGACCCGAGCCATAAACCCTAAGACCCAAACCCTGGCGACTTGACATCTTGTTTCGGAAGCTTCAGGCTCCGGGAGACAGGGTTCACTCTGCATAGGGCCCTCAGCCCAAATTCTTAACCCCTAAATGGCCCCTAGACTCATAACCCTTAATTCACCATAAACCCTAAACCATGGAAAGAGCTACAGCGGGAAGGCCTGGTGCATGATGCCACAGGCCGCATTCCACCAACATGCCGTACGTGCGGATGAGTCCTTGAACTCAATCCGGGATGTGAGGATTTCCCCTAAAACCCTGTATCTGAGATCCCAAACACCAGAAATCCGAAACGACCCTAAGCCCTAAATCCCTAAACGCCTGAACTCCTAAACCCTTAAACCCTAGACCCTAAACCCTAAACCCCTAAACGGCTGCTGACACCGCAGAGGTCTTCGATGACATCACGAAGACAGGAGAGCCTTGGCTGCTAAACCCAGAGATCCCAGTGTCCCTTCATTACGGAATATACGCAAGGGTTCCTTACAGGGATCTATACGGGCTCTATGAGAGAATTATTCCTACCATAAATTATAGTAGTAGCCTTAATATGATTTAATGTGTAGTCTTTAATTAAGGGATATTGGAGTCTCGTGGGAAGCTGAGCTTTAGGTTCCCCTCAGGATCCACGTACCTTTAAGGGCTCCTGTTAAGGGTTCTTCTCAGGGTTTCTATGAGGGTTCTAGAAGGGTTTAGGATTTATAGGGTATAAGGGTCCATGTACTCAATTTCTGATCATGTATACTTTGCCCCCAAGTACGTACCCATACACTGACTACTTTAAGGCCTAAGTATATAGCATTTGTGCACATGGACAGTTAGGGTTCCTTGTTTGGGAACTCCGAAAGCTTTCTCTCGCCATCTACAGTAGAAGCCAGAAAGTTGGAACATGACTGTCCTCGTGCCCTTAAGGTAGAGAAGAGGAGATCCTAGCACCAATCCTCCTAAACCCATGTTCCAACTTTCTGGGCTTCACTGTAAATCCCTGAACCACGAACCACTTACTCCAAGCCGTGGTGCACCGGCCCGAAAGCCTAAAGCCTTGATCGGGCCCTAAACCTTAGACCCAACCTTAACCCTGAAGAACCTACCTTTTTAAGGACTTATATAAGGAAATCATAATAAGGAACCCTAAAAAGGTAGGTTCTTCAGGGTTAAGGAAGAACCCATAAAGGAGCCCCTAAACCCTAAAACTCTACATGCCACACTTCACAACTCTATAACACCCCCTCCCCCCCCGCCCCGCGCCGCCCGTGAAGCACCTGAGTCTCCTAAATTCAGGGACCCCAAAAGCACATAAGCATAAACATTTTATAGGGATATCCCTACCTTATTGGGCTTTATTATAAGGGGCTTTATATGGGATATCCCTATCCTAATTTTTGCTTATGTGCTTTTTGGGGCCCTGAACACCCAAACATTCTAAACCCTAAACTTTAAAAACTGCCTGTATCCCCAAACCCTACAAAATAGTAGGTTATGACCGCTTAATTAGAGGGTCTAACCCCTAAAACAGTAGGTTTTTGGATTCCCAGGTAAAGCCTGAACCCAAAATCCCGAAACACTCGGGCCGCCGGAGACGCCAACATCCGTAAATTGAGGAGTGTGTGGCAAATTACTTACCTTTGGTTAGTAGGGAATGGAGGAATAGGGTACAATTATACCTACTAGTACTACCATTCCCCCATTCCCTACTAACCAAAGGTAAGATTATAGATAGATAGTAGGACCCCTCATATGATTTAGGGTAGAGTATATTCCGTAATCGGATATCGGAGACCCCTAAACCCTAAATCCTATAGATCCCTTATAGGAACCCTTGAAGGAACCCTTATATATCCTGTTTAAGGGGTTTTTGGTCTACAAGGCTGCGACCTTCGAAGATCTCCTGAAACCCTAAATTCCCATTATTAAGGACCATAAGGGCTCTGGTAAGACTGCGACCCTCGAAGATCACCTAATTAGGGAATATTCCTCAAAGCATATTAGCCATCTTACTAATTATACCTGTATCCCCACACCCTACAAAATAGTAGGTTATGACCCCTTAATTTCATGGTCTGACCCTTAAAACGGAGGTTTTTGGATCCACAGGTAAATCCTAAACCCTATAGATCCCTTATAGGAGCCCGTAAAGGGAACCCTTATAGATCCCTTTAAAGGAACCCTAGGTAGACAGGTTTTCCTTAATTAAGGGAATTTAGGAGACTCTGGGTCCCTAAGGCTGCGACCTTCGAAGATCTCCTTGGCTTCCTTTGCGATCATTTGGGCTTCGGACTCGCCCGGCGCCTCAGGGGCTCTTCGGTATTAGTACTAAGTGGGTTTAGTTCAGGGTTTATTGGTCGAAGTTCAGGGTTTAAGGTTTAGGGTTCAAGGTTTAGGGTTTAAGGGTTTGGGGTTGAAAGCTTAAGATTTAGGGTTTAGGGTTTGTTTAGGGTTGTTAGTACTAATTGGGTTTCGGGTTTAGGGTTTAAGGTTTAGGGTTTTTCGTACTCTTAGTCTCCTATGTATTATATGGGCAGTTCGCAAAATTAGGGTCCTTTTGGGGTTCGTTCGCTGAGGGTGCCGAGCGTTTTGGGGGACCTGAAAATAGACCATAATGCAGAGAACTGCCCATGTACTATTACGATTATGTAATGTAGTATTTCTATCGTATACTAATAGTTTCACTATTGCTGGAAAGGCTAGAGAGGTTTAGGGTTTAGGATTACTGTGATTATGTCTATGTTTCTATTTCTGTTACTATTCAAGGCAATTGTTTCTAAGACTATTGCTAGTAGTAGTAGTAGTAGTAGTAGTAGTCGTAGCATTACAATTAATGGCTGTTACTTTTGCAAGTACGGATATGCTTTACGCAGGTCAGTATTGCTCTACATATTATCACTGTAGATATCAAGGACAGTGTCAATAGATACTACAGATCAGACGACGATTGTCGACAATAACAGCATAAGCGTCCGTACGTTTTGTTGTAGTGGTCAATCATTGTTCTTGCTGGTGTTGACTAAGAGACAACGGGCTTCAGAAGCCACCGCGGGATCCTAATGACGGAGCCCAGCGCCCGACGCCTTAAACTCAAACGTTTAATCCCCATGAGCTCTACATCCCAAGCCCCTAAACCCGGAACCCCTATTAAACCCCAGAGGCTTAACCTGCAAAATTCGCACTGAGTACGACGAGCTCAGGGAGTCGGAGGAGCAGAAGGTCACGACTCTGCAGTCGGGGCTTTCCATAAAGCAGCGGGAGGTGTCTGCGCTGGAGGAGTCCCGCAGCCAACAGACCCAAGAGAAGGCGGAGCAGATCAAGAGAGGGCGCCATTGGTTTGATCGCTTCAAGCACGAGGAGCCGGCACTCCTTGTTGTAATTCCTTGGTCCATAAGTTTCGTGATCAGGAGCTGCAGCTAGCCATGTCCACGAGCCACAAGAACGAGATCAGCCCGAAGCTGGTCCAGGAGGACCTCAGGACCTCAGGAGGACCTCTGTGGCAGGCCTGCAATTTGTTTTGCGATTCCAGAGATGGCCGCAGGAGTTCGATCCGAAGCTTCCAAACCTGACTTGCATAACTCCGAGACTTCGAGACCCCCCCCC
>BGNK01000016.1:481572-494546 GCA_003297005.1 Symbiodinium sp. clade A Y106 | reverse complement strand
GGGCACTCCAGGGAGTCTCACGGTAGTCTGTGGGGTTGGGCACTCCAGGGAGTCTCGCGGTAGTCTGTTGGGATTGGGCACTCCAGGGAGTCTCACGGTAGTCTGTGGGGTTGGGCACTCCAGGACGTAGTCTCAGCGGGCGAGGAGTAATAGCTGACTTTAAAATCTAACAACCCCACACCGAGGGTGGGGAAAAAAACCCTATAAAACCTAAACCCCTAAACCCTAAACCCTAAACTTCAAACCCTAAACCCCTAAACCCTAACCCCTAAACCGGCAGGCCGAAGCCAGGGCATTCTTCGAGCATTATGGAGAAGGCTTTTGGGGCATCCTTTTGGGTTGAGGCTAGGACCTAGAGTAGGCCCTTATTCCCTTTTTTAGGGTTTAGGTTGCCTTATAAACCCCCTTTAACCCAAAAAGGGAACCCTTTTGATTCCTAGTTACTCTTAGGTCTAGTCTAGTAGGGTTTAGGGTAATACTTTGCCGTCAAGTTCCCTGTTGACAACGATCAATACAGCAAATGATCTCTAAAGCCCTGGTCATAGACATTGAGGCTAGAGCAGAGAAACCAAGAAACCAAGAAACGCTAAACTCTAAAACCCGAAACCCTAAACCCTAAAACACTAAACCCTAAAACCCCAAAGCAAAACCCTAAGCCCTAAAACCCTAAAGCCCTAAACCCTAAACCCTTTTCCCTAAACCCTAAAACCCTAAAACCCTAAACCCTAAACTAAAACCCTGGAGCCCTTAAACCCGTAAACCCTTAAACCCTAAAGCCCTAAACCTTAAACGGCCTGAACCCTAAACTACCGGGCCGGTCGGTTCCCCTTCGCATAAGTCTGTTTGCCTCCGCGCAATCCCAGCTACGATCTGCCTGTATCCCCAAACCCTGCCGAATACTAGGTCATAGTCACAACCTACCACTTTGTAGGGGCTGGGGCAAATAGTAGGATCCTTATTATAAGGACCCCCAAATAAGGTACCCCTAAAATAAATTTCGGAAACTCCCACATAGTAGGGCATACCTGTATCCCCAAACCCCACCGAGTAGTAGGTTATGACCCCTGAATTATAAGTTCTAACCCCTAAAACAGTAGGTTTTTGGATGCCCAGGTGGGTCCCTGGGCTTAGGGTTTAAGGTTCAGGAGCACAAAGTTTTCGGGTTTGTCTTTCTACAAGTAGCCCTGTCAGTGTTTTCCGCGAAACCCGAATCAGCTTGACGAAATCCCTTCCTGTGGCAGCGTAGCAAGTGCCATTGGTTTATGCACCGTGTTACACAGTCATAAAACCGCATAACGAAAAGCTCATTCATTCAGTTATTAAGGCCCCCTACATTACAAACTTTACAAACGCGAGACCTTAAACCCTGAAGACCTTTATTTTGGAGCCCGTAAGGGAAGTCGTCCGGGAATCGTATGATAATTGGAGGGCATTACGTTCAACAATGGTAATATGGAAGCGTGAATAAACCGTATAGCACTACTCCCGTAGTGGTTGCCAAACCCCATGACAATTTCTAATGGCCTGATACTCAAGCCTCAGAGTGCCCCATATAGCGGCCCTTTGGGGGAGCCCCCTTTTGCCGCCCTGGGCCCCTTGAGGCGTCGCTCTATCATTGAAAACCCTGAACCCTCAGACCCCACTACCCCTGAAACCCCGAAATCCCGTAGGCAGGGACTCCTTGACGCTCCAAGACTTGAAGAAAGGATACGCAAGCTGGTGGCCCAGATGATGAGTTTAGGGTTCCTTGGAGGTTTCCTGTATTCCTGAACGGACTCTGTAATGGTGCTCTAGAGTTTAGTGTCCGGGTTTTTTGGGCTCGACGCTTTTGGTTTCGTGGTTTTTGGGTGGTAGGATTTGTGTTTTGTTCCACGGCTTCGGGGTCTAGGGGTTTGGGACGGTTCAGGCTCTAGGATGGCATTCCCACAGAATCACATGGAGCTTGAACAACTAGTAACAGTATCCCGTTGGAGTCTTTGTCACAAATGCCCTAAAACCCTACGGAACTTGATAACAGCTCATGTTCGATCCTTCTGAAACGATCATAGGGAGCCTAATCCGAACCCGAGCCCGAGTCAGAACCTCACCCCCGCCCCACTCAAAAAGCACGGACCTCCGAACCTCCCTCCCAACACCGGAACCTCGGCAGCAGCCCCGACCCCGAACCTTGAAGCTCTAGGCCCTTGTGCACATGACTAATGCCACCGTCGGCCGGCTTTGATCATGCGAGGTCTGAATCCCTTCATGATTTGCGATCGCCGCATGCTGAGCTTTTGCTTGCAGACAGCACATGTGTTTTGGACAAGGGTTCATGTATGAGAGCTATAGGCAACAGACCAGAAGGCATGCGAGCCTCCGGACGTTTATGCCAGTGATAATGCATGCATACATACGTATGCACATGTGCATTTCCGAGTACCTGTACCTCTCCATACACTCATACATATCCCTATACACATACATTTACATTAGACAAACACAATAATATATATATATATAGATATAGATATACATATACATATACATATATATATATATGTATAAATAATATATAGAGACATGTGCATACACCGGTACCTATACATACACATATGCATAAACATAAACATATACATCTCCATTCATGCATATCAACGTAAACAGGCGCTGGTGCATGTATTTATAATGTACATACACACGCACATGCACGCAGGTGCATACATACACACGCATGCATGCATGCATGCATACACCCATCCATTCATGCATGCAAGCATACATATAGCAAGATGTTATGCATAGGCATGTATACATACATACATACATACAGGCATGCATGCATGCATGCATGCATGCAGGCATGCAGGCATGCATGCATGCATGCATGCACGCATGCATACACATGGACATTTAGATACCCACATACATACATGCATACATACATACACACATACATACATACGTACATACTTCCATGCAGCCATGCATGCATACATACATACATGCACACATACACATACACATACACATACACATACACATAGACATACACATACACATAGACATACACATACACATACACATACACATACATACCCACATACACATGCGCAGACACACACACACACACATCCCTACGTCTTAGTAGTCCTCCTGCTGCAATTGTGAATTTGTTGTGTGTTGCTACTGGAACCGACATTCGTTCGTGAATCTCACTAGCGTGGTGCCGTCATTATTCTTCGTCACCCTGAAAGCAGCATAGGAAACGTCTTCTCCTAGCGAATCCGATCGTCTCCTCGGATCGAAGTCTAAATTCGTTTCTGAGGGGTTTCGGCTTCGTAAACCTCCAACGCCCGGTCTCCGGTTTTAGGGTGATGCTCTTCCCCAAAGGCTCCATGTACCTTTGTAGTAGATACTTAAGCCTTAAAGCGGTCCCTATATAGGTACTTTAAGGCCTAAGTATACTATACGGGTACATGGAGCCTTAGGGTTCGAGCCCCTAGACCCGATTTCTTCGCAGGCAAGTCGGCGATCGTCATCCGAAAGCCTGGCTCGCCTTGCCCTTGGAAACAAAAGTACTGCCCAGTAGTGATGAGACGAGCAAGACCAGTGCAAAGAATTCGAATGGCCACTACGAGCGCACTGCAGAGTTGCACTAACTGTTACGGGACAATTCGGGTGAGGCGGTGCGAGCAGCGCGTAATGGCACAGTTACTGTACCTTCGGACGGAGGGGCGAAGTTCACTTGGAGGGGCAGGGGACTTAGTAAGTAGGTTATAAGTACAGTTATAAGTTATAAGTACCCTAAATGGAGTTACCCCAATTATAACCCTACTTATAAACGACTTACTAAGTCCCCTGCCCCTCCAAGTAGGAGCCACGCGCACCCCAAGGATGAAACTGCCTCGACTAATGTCAGTACCGCGGGTTTCTGAGACTCAGAACAGATGTTGGGAACAAGCCAGGAGAGTCCATATACCTCAAGAAACCTACGGTACTTTAGGGACAAAGAAATTACTAGGTGGGCACAGGGACCCTTATTATGATACCCGTATGTATACTTTGAGGAGCCCTGAAAGGAACCCTAGACGGAACGCCATCAGCGAAGCCAGGACCCGAATCCCTAAACCCTAAGCTCTTAAACCCCTGAGGCTAAGCCTCTAAACCCTTAACCCTAGACCAGTAGAACCCTAAATCCTAAACCTCTAAACTCTGAACCCCTCAACCCTTAACTTTCGAAACCCTGCAGCCCAAACCCTAAACCCCGAATCCCTTATAGTACCCTTGTGGACCCCTTTAAAGGAACCCTAATGAAGCCTTAATGGATCCCTTGAAAGGAACCCTAATAAAGCCTTGAACCCTAAACCCAAACCCCTAAACTCTAGACCCCCAAGGACCCCTTTAGATCCCTCAAAGGAACCCTCAAGGAACATTTTAAAGGCCCCTACATGCCTGAACCCGTAAGACCCCTAACCCCTAAACCCTATAGATTCCTTAATTATAGGAACCCTTAAAGGAACCCTCAGGGTATCGCTTAAAGGAACCCTTAGGGCATCCCTTAAAGAAGCTCTCCCTACCGAGCTTCTTCACCCTAAACCCTAAATCCGAAGCCGAGGCTGAGCTCGGCTCAGCTCGTGGACCTCCATGTGGAAGTGTGCGATGACAGCGAGGAGGGGGTTCAGGGGTTCTACAAAGGGATCTACAAGGGTTCTATAATTATAAGGGATCTTCTTTTTAGTCTTACGGGGTTTAGGCTTTAGGGGTGTAGGGACTTGGGGTTCAGGGGTTTAGGGGCTCCTTTAAAGGGATCTATAGGGGTTCCTTTAAAGGGTTCCTATAATTACTGGAGCTATAGGGCTTTTAGGGTTTTTGAGGTGTTTAAGATTCAGGATTTGCGGTTTTGGGGGTTTTGGGGTTTAGGGCTTCCAGCATTTAAGGATTTGGGGGATTAGGGTTGAGGGGTTTGGGGATCAGGTTTACGGCTAGGGCTTTATGAAGCATTTAGGGTTTAAGGACCTCCGTCCCTCACGAAGATTTTGTGGGGCTTCCTCAGGGCTTGTCACCCAGAGGGTCCATATACACTATTTATGGAATTAGGCCCCAAAAAAACCATCCCTGTTTTGGTTTTGGGGACCTAATTCCATAATGGTAGTGTATGTGGGACCCTCTGGGTCATGAAAGTTTATAACCGGAGTGATAACCCTGGAACCCTGAACTCTGAACCCTAAACACCTTTACTGTAGGAAGCTGATTAAGAAACCTTGGGTTGCGTCAAGGCTTCCAAGGGGCCTTGTATCGGCTCTACAGCCCTGCCCTGGGGCTCCAAATGGCCCAAAGTAGGTACTACGGTTGATGGACAAAATCCTGCATTACCCATAATAAGGAATATACCGTAATTCCCATAGTTTAGGGTCCTTAAGGTAATGCAGGATTTTGACCATCAACCGTATTTACAGACTTTCGACCCGAAAGTAGGTACTATTTGCATACTTGGAGCCCTAGGGGTGTGAGGGAGCTCGCAGAGGGACTTGTGAGTGTTGTGTCGGCTTGGAAGCTTTGGGTTTAGGGTTTAGGGAATTGGAAATATCTAGGGGTCAGAGTTTTGGGTTTAGGGCTAGTTAGGGGTTCAAGGGTCTCGTAACTCCGAAACTGACGGCACATTGGGTTTGGGGCTCTATAAGGCTTTTCCGTGCAAGGTGTCGGGCGTCAGGGTTTAAGGTTTGGTGCGTTGCCCCGAAGACGGGCCCAACCAGAAAGGCAGCTGCAGAACCAAACGGGAGCTGGGGCTACACGTGACGCGTCGGACTATATAAACCCTTCCTGTGGATCGAACACCTATCGTTTTAAGGGTTAGACCCGGCAAATGGGGGGGTCATAACCTAACGTTTTGTAGGAGCTGGGGCAAATAGTAGGATCCTTCTTATAAGGACCCCCAAATAAGGTACCCCAAAAATAAAATTTCGGAAACTCCCACATGGTAGGGCATACCTGTATCCCCCAATCCTACAAAATAGTAGGTGATGACCCCTTAATGATAGGGCCTCACCCCGAAAACAGTAGGTTTTGGGATCTCCAGGTTAGATTAAGAAACCTTGGGCCTTTATTAGGGTTCCTTGTTTGAATCCTGCTATTTTAATCAGGTTTCTACCTTTACCAACCGTAGGGCGGCTCCCTGAAAGGTCTACATTTGCGATGTGACCAGCCAAGTCTTCGTCGATGAATGCTAGAGTCTCAGAGGGTTTAGGGTTTAGGGTGTAGGGCGGGGGTGTTGGTTAGCGTTGAAAGTTTAGAGTTGAGGGTCCGTAGGGTTTAGAGTTTCGGGTTTAGGTAATTTCGAACCTCAGACAGAGGCTTCGTATTTTCCCGATAAGAGCTTGGTGTCTGGGGTGTATGGCTTAGTGTGTTGCTGTGTTCTCTATGAAGTTCTTGGGGGTATAGTCTGTTCCCCCCTTTCGGTTTTCAACTTTATTTCCAACAGTGCCTATACGGAAGCAGCCAGCACACGACACCATCAACTGGTTTAATGTCGACTGATTTGGAGCTTGTGCGCTTTGGCTATTCGTTTTGCTGCAGCTGCGCACCACGCCTAAACCCCAAACCTGCAAGAGATGTGTACACCGAGGCAAGAGGTGCACGATCCTCATCGGTCCCGTGCTAAGTCCGAGGGTCTATTTCGAGGTTGCTTATCATCACTATAGCCCCCAAACCCCGTTCTAATTCTTGAGGCCCCTATATAAATTTCAAGCTCATCCCGGAGTCGGTGCCTGTGGTCATTCAGATGACGGTTTAGGGTTTTAGGGCGTAGGTTGTAGGTACCCCAAGGGTCCAAGTACCCAATAATCATATACTCTCCGAAATCCAAACCTGGCGTAATTACTTTCCCAAAACCGAGTACCTAATTATCAGGTCCTTTGGACCCTTGGGGGTAGGGTTCAGGGTTATGATAGGAGCTTCATAGTTGCGTATTCACCCTAAACCTTTGAAAATCCTGTAATTAAGGAATATACCTGTCACCATATTCGGGATCCTACGCTAAACCCTAAAGCTAAAACCTTAAATCATATGAGGGATCCTACAACAATTTAACGTCATTTTTTCAATTTTCCTTCAAGCCTTAGTAACTTCTATAGTAGCCCTCCAAGCTCATCCACTGCGAAACCAAACCGAACTCCTTGCCTTCAAACTCTGGAAGCTCCTAACCTTCGAAAATGCTGGGTCATGTGAGGGTTTAGGTTTTCTCTTAGGGGTACCACAGGGTTGTATAATGGGGTTCCCTTTAAGGGTACCTTTAAGGGTTTAGGGTTTGGGGTACTTGGAGAATCCTGGAACTTAGTCAGTAAGTTTATAAGTACCCTAATTCGGGCGATCATCAATTCCATTCGGGCTATCCTCAGCTTTAAGTATAGTTACTTCATTTATAACCCCAGTTACTAAGCCCCACGAACCTGTAAGTACCTCCGGCACTTCGGGGTCCCAATGGCAATCCTTTGCAAAGCTCCGAGTCCCTCTGCGGCAATATCCGCATAAATTTTCGAACACTATCCGAACCTTGCAAAACGCGAACCCCAAAATCCAATGCAACTCCACCCCAACCCTGAACCCTGTAGCTAGGGACCTCCCCGAAATAGTATAGGTAATTATGTAGGCCCCTATATTATAGTACCCTTATAGATCCCTGATAGTAACCCTTATAGACTAAACCCTCAACGTCGGCCTTTGAATCCGAAGTCACGAGAAGCTCGAGTGACTTTGCCGCCATCAAAGGCCCATGCGAATCCTCCGTCTTCGTCCGTGAGTGTTTCTCAGCCGATATACACCCTTACGGTTTAGGGTTTGTAGGGGGGCAAACCCTAAACGGTTCGGCAGCGGACCTTGCTCCAAGACCCCGAATGGCACTTTTTCTTCATTTCTTGCTTGCTTTGCAGGGATCGATTATTGATTTGACAACCAAGTTCGGCTTGAGAGGGTTGTTTTTGCACAGAAGGCTTTCTTGTTTTGTGTTGTCTTCTTTGCGCGCTGTTTGTTTGTGCTAAAGCTTTATCTTATAGTCATTAGGGACCCCAAGAAGGACACAAGCATAATCATTCCATAGGGATACTCCTACACACAATTGTGCTTCATTATTATACGGGGTCTATATGGGGATATCCCTATCCTGATTTGTGCTTATGTGTTTTTTGGGGGGCCCTAGTCACGCTTCTGTCATTATGTTTGCATGATATCATTCTCCAGAGTGATCTGGGTCCATGTCCTTAATGCAGGCGTTTGCCGTAGGGTCTTAGGCCCAGGGGTTTATGGTTTAGAGGCCTTGTTTTTTGTTAAACCTTACGCGCCCTGGACTCTGGGTTGTTTAGGGTTTACCCATAGGCTCCGTAGTTCCTTTTTGGGATTACCTTATAGGAATCTAAATATGAACCCCCAAAAAGGAAAGCCGGCCCTTAAACACAAAATCTGAACCCCGAATCCCCTGAACCCTACATCCTCCACCCAAACTAGACCCTGTCGTCTGATCTCTAAGAGAACCCAGAGACTCCAATATCCTTTAATTCAGGAATGCACCTTAAATTATAGTAGGATCCCTAATGTGATTTAAGGAATATATGCCTGAAATCATATGGGGGGATCCTACAATAATTTAAGGTATGTTCCTTCATTAGGGGATATTGGAGTCTCTGGGTACCCTAAACCTCTAAATCCCTTGTAGGAACCCTTACAGATCCCCTTAAAGGAACCCGATAAACCCCTATAGAGCCCCTTTGAAGGAGTCCTAGGTATCCCTTTAAAAGGAACCCTATAAACTCCTACAGAACCCTTCAAAGGAACCCCAGGCATCTCTGTAAAGGGAACCCTATAAACTCCTACAGAATCCTGTAAAGGAACCCCAGGTATCTCTTTAAAGGGAACCCTATAAACTCCAGAACCCTTTAAAGGAACCCCAAATGTCTCTTTAAAGGGAACCCTATAAACTCCAGAATCCTTTAAAGGAACCCCAGGTATCTCTTTAAAAGGGAACCCTAGAAACTCCAGAACCCTTTAAAGGAACCCCAGCTATCTCTTTAAAAGGGAACCCTATAAGCTCCTACAGAACCCTTTAAAGGCACCCCAGGTATCTCTGTAAAAGGGAACCCTATAAGCTCCTACAGAACCCTTTAAAGGCACCCCAGGTATCTGTGTAAAAGGGAACCCTATAAACTCCAGAACCCTTTAAAGGAACCTCTGTAAAAGGGAACCCTATAAACTCCAGAACCCTTTAAAGGCACCCCAGGTATCTCTGTAAAAGGGAACCCTATAAACTCCAGAACCCTTTAAAGGAACCCCAGGCATCTCTGTAAAAGGGAACCCTATAAACTCCAGAACCCTTTACAGGAGCCCCAAATATCTCTTTAAAGGGAACCCTATAAACTCCAGAACCCTTTAAAGGAACCCCAAATATCTCTTTAAAGGGAACCCTATAAACTCCAGAATCCTTTAGAGGAGCCCCAGGTATCTCTTTAAAAGGGAACCCTAGAAACTCCAGAACCCTTTAAAGGAACCCCAGCTATCTCTTTAAAAGGGAACCCTATAAACTCCTACAGAACCCTTCAAAGGAACCCCAGGCATCTCTGTAAAGGGAACCCTATAAACTCCTACAGAATCCTGTAAAGGAACCCCAGGTATCTCTGTAAAAGGGAACCCTAGAAACTCCAGAACCCTTTGAAGGCACCCCAGGTATCTCTGTAAAAGGGAACCCTATAAACTCCAGAACCCTTTAAAGGAACCCCAGCTATCTCTTTAAAAGGGAACCCTATAAGCTCCTACAGAACCCTTTAAAGGCACCCCAGGTATCTCTGTAAAAGGGAACCCTATAAACTCCAGAACCCTTTAAAGGCACCCCAGGTATCTCTGTAAAAGGGAACCCTATAAACTCCAGAACCCTTTAAAGGAACCCCAGGTATCTCTGTAAAAGGGAACCCTAGAAACTCCAGAACCCTTCAAAGGAACCCCAGGCATCTCTTTAAAGGGAAGCCTAGGAGTCTCTGAGTTCGCAAAACCCGTCTCATTGAGGCGAAGACTGCGTCTTCTGGCCGCCACCTGAGCTCAGGTTCAGGGTCTCTTCAGGGCTTAGGGTTCAAGGTTCCTACAGGGTTTAGGGGCTTAGGGTTTAGGGTTTATAGGGGTTTAGGGGTTCGGGTTTAGGGACTTTATAGGGTTTAGGGCTTAGGGGTTTGGGGGTTGTATAGGGTTTGGGGCTTAGGGGTTTAGGGATGTATAGGGTTTAGGTTATACCTTACAAATTAAGGGATCCTAGCCTACTATTTTGTGGCGTTAGAGGGTACAAGTGTTAGGTAAGACAGCTGTTCGGCACGGCTGAGGGATTTTGTTGGGGCTTCCAGTTTTCGTAGCTTGGGGTTAGGGGTTGAGGGGTTGAGGGTTTAGTTGCTCACCAGAACTTGCAGTTTCTAAGCATAGGACTATCATGATAGAATCCGGTTCGTGGGGTTATGAAGCTACACAGCTTGTGCAGCCAGCAAAGACAAAGCAACCGTAGCATCGAACTTGTTAGCTTTCCCGAAGGGCCCGTGATACCCAAATAGTATACGCGTCGGCCCCCATGTACCTATATAGGCACTACTCTAAGGGCAAAGTATACACTATGTGGGTACATGGACGCTTAGGGTTTCATGTTTAGGGCAGCTTGGGGCATCGTTGGGTTCAACGCTACTTTCGGCTATGGTTATGCGGCATAAAGTTGATCGCTGCTTGGGAGCTAACATAGGGTGCCGGTTTTTGCGGCTTAAAGCTTCAGGATTACAGGCTTCTTTCAAAATTTCAGGCTTCTTCAAGTAAACCCTAAGGTTCCATGTACCCATACTGCTGATGGACAAAATCCTGCATTACCTTGAGGACCCTAAACTACGGGAATTACGGTATATTCCTTATTATGGGTAATGCAGGATTTTGTCCATCAACAGTATGGTATATACCTAGGCCCTAACGTATCCAAATAGGGACAGTATATACCGTACTAGCACAGGGACATTCACACCCTAAACGCGAAACCCTTATGGTGTCCTTAAACGAACCCTTAAAGGAACCCTTAAAGCACCAAATGAACCTAGTTTTGGGGGGGGTCTGCAGCTTTCTGGGCGTAGGCTTGCCCGCTTTCAACTGTGTTTTTTTTCCGCCCTGGGATGGGTCAGGGAAGCCCATACCGAGAGACACTCAGACCTTGAAAAATCCCTTATTTAAGGAATATACCCTAAAATAAAGTAGGATCCCTAATATTCCTCGATTAAGGGTTTATTGGGTTTAATGAGACCTCTTGTTATAGTTTAACCCCAAACCCTAAACTAAATTTATTTCCTAATCGAGGGCTTTGGGAATCTCCGGCAAAAGCAGCGCATCGCCCCAAGGATTGCCAACCAGCAGCTGCGCACAAGTGACCCGGCTCTGATGTCCCCAATACAATGTTGGGGTTTAGGGTCTAGGGTGTAGATTATAGTAGGATCCCTAATGGGATTTAAGGAATATTCCGTACTTCAGGGATATTGGAGTCTCTGGGTCTGCTCTTTCGGGTCCATGGTTTAAGGTTGCCCGCTTCTAGGTCTAGGGTGCTGTGGCTAGTGGTAAGGGCGGCTACCCAGACCTTCCAAAACATCCCTTAATTAAGGAATTTCCCTTAAATCATGTTAGGGATCCTACTATAGTTTAAGGTATGTTTCCTACTTTAAGGGATTTCAGAGGGTCTGGGTACCTTTCAGAGTCTGAAGAAGTGAACCCATACCCCCTTATAAGAAGCCCAAGAATGTAGGGATATCCCTATAAACAATGCTTAGGCTGATGTCCTTTTTGGGTCCCTAGAAGCCACCACCGACTACTCAGTCGCGCAAACCCAAGGCACCCGAGCCAGCCAAGGCACTCAAGAAGCAAGACCTGAAGTAGGGGCTTTTATAATTAGAAAAGGCTTAGACTGATATGTTTAGAGTTTAGGGTTTATTAGAGTTTAGGGTTTAGGGTTCCTTTGAAGGGGTCTATAAGGGCTATTATACGGATTTAGTGTATATAGGGGACTTACCTGGACCCTGTAAAACCTTCCTGTTTACGGTTCCCCAGTATGACTTCCTGATCTAAGTCCTTAAAAGGGTAGGCTTATTAGAGGATAAGGTACGGTCGATCAGTTTAATAAGAAACGGGTGCTCCTTCCCCAGACTCTGGATATTTCTTATTCGGGTGTGCATGGCAATAAGAAATTTCCCACTGTCGAGGGTCCGGAAGTTGTCCGANGGCTGACGTGGCTTGGGCTGGGGGTTGAGGCTTCCAGGAAGTTTTATTTCGGGATTCTATTTTTCCCGGTGCCAGAGAGAATTGAACCCGCCCACATGTGGATCCGAGAGCAGGCGCAGAGTTCAGGAAATTTATTTTCCGATGCTAAATTTTCAGGGGACATTTTTGCTGGTGCTAAGGGTCTGGCTGCAGGCTTGGGCGGCTTGGGCTGGAAGGGTGGCTGTCCAGGAAATTCAGCAGCCCGCAGCAAGATGACACCGGGGGGATTCGAAACAGCGCAACTCTCAAAAGGAGCAGCCGCACCACCACTGAGCTGCAGCGGATTTGGGCCTAAAGGGAATACCCATGTCAAACGGACAAGTGCTTTTGTTTGACGGCTGGTGGGGCTGGCGGAGGGCTCAGAAAATTTATTTTCCGATTCTAAATTTTCAGTGGCATTTTTGCTGGTGCTAAGGGTCTGGCTGGAGGCTTGGGGGGCTTGGGCTGGCAGGGTGGTTGTTCAGGAAATTTAGTTTTCAATTCTAAATTTCCGCAGCCTCAGTCTGTGAGGCTCGGCTGGGTGGGGCGTGGGGCTGGCTGAGGGCTTGTAGAGGCTCCAGCTCAGCGGAAAGGGCGGTGCGGGCTGGCATCCCGCAGCAAGATGACACCGGAGGGATCCGAAACAGCGCAACTTTCAAAAGGAGCAGCCGCACCACCACTGAGCTACAGCGTACTTGGAGCTAAAGGGAATA
>BGNK01000016.1:470711-481537 GCA_003297005.1 Symbiodinium sp. clade A Y106 | reverse complement strand
GGGCATTTTGGCTGGTGCTAAGGGTTTGGCTGGAGGCTTGGGCGGCTTGGGCTGGAAGGGTGGTTGTCCAGGAAATTTAGTTTTCAATTCTAAATTTCCGCAGGCTCGGCTGGGTGGGGATGGGAATCTAGGTTTAAGAAATCTTGGCCTAGCGAGGGTCTAATTTAAGAAAGTTGGGCTTAGCGAGGGTCTAATTTCTTATTTGGAATGATTTCTTATTATATGCGTTGCCCGTACTANTGGGAATCTAGGTTTAAGAAATCTTGGCCTAGCGAGGGTCTAATTTAAGAAAGTTGGGCTTAGCGAGGGTCTAATTTCTTATTTGGAATGATTTCTTATTATATGCGTTGCCCGTACTACTAACTAAAAATATCTTATGTTGGAGTTGTTCAGAAGAAGCGCAAAGACATTCTTTATTGTATTCTCCGATGCAGACCAGGAGGTGTTGAGCATCCAGCTGCACCCTTCACCCAGAGGGCGCGCAAACGTCTGCGAGCTGCTCGACAAGCTCCTTAAGCCCTCATTCCTCTGAGTCCAGCGATGGCACAACCCTATCGAAACTGGTGGACCCAGTTTTGCGGCGCCGCTGCAAAAAGCAGGATGTTTTAGTTTTGTCTGACAATGAGATCGACAATGTTTCCAGCTGGGTCATGCGATGGCAACAAGAGCAAAAGAGTTAAATATAGAGCATCGGCTTCTGAAGCGGAATCCAAGGCTGGTGAGGAAACTGAAGAGGGGAAAGTGAAGAGGAAGGGTTCTTTCAAGGGGTTCCTAATTATACCTGGTTTCTTTTACCCTATGGGTCCTTATGACTATTATAACCTTCAGGTTTGTTAGACGATTGATAGCCTCAAGTTGCCTTTCGCCCCTGAACCTAGCGGCCCATAGCTGAGATGCCGTACCCATGCCCCCCTCGCCATGATTCCTTCTTTGGGATCCTTGGTTTTGTCTTGAAGAATCCTACCCATAAACCCTGCATCCTAAACCCGTCCTTAAGTTAGACTTGTTAGCCGATGCAAGAACTGCATTCCAGAGTGCAGGTAGAATCCGACAGGACGCTGCCCACGCAAGTGGCGGTTCCTTCTCGAATGGGCTTGGAACGGTCTGGCGTAGGCCTCAAACTCAAAGAGCCGCTAAAGCTACCTACCCCGAACCCCGAACCCTCAAGTCATTCAGCTGCAAGCCCTCTAAACCCCAAACCCTGCACCGAGCCCTAAGCCCACAACCCTACCTAGAGGCTCATACGTAATACCCTACCCCTTTTTAAGAAAGCCTAGTTTCATGGTTCGGTTCTGATGTTTAGAAAAGTAGATCCCTGAAACAGGGGTAGGGTATGAGCCTACAGGTAAGCAATAAATAACTACCCTGTACAGCGCCCCTGCAACCCAGTAGACCCTAAACCCTAACCCTAAACCCTGAACCCCTAAACCCCTAGACCCTAAACCCTAACCCTAAACCCTGAACCCCTAAACCCCTCAACACCTAAACCCCTACTTGGAGGCCCTTTTGACTTAGTAAGTAGGGTTAGTAAGGTGGGTTATGGGGGGTTATAATAGGGTTTCTAAGGGATACTAAGTAGACTTACTAAGTCAAAAGGGCCTCCATGTANCCTACTTGGAGGCCCTTTTGACTTAGTAAGTAGGGTTAGTAAGGTGGGTTATGGGGGGTTATAATAGGGTTTCTAAGGGATACTAAGTAGACTTACTAAGTCAAAAGGGCCTCCATGTAAACCCAACCCAGCCTCAGACAGCCCCATGGTCCGAAGCACCAAGCTACGTCACGGATCATGGTCGCATGTGCAGCAAATCACGTGTATATGTGTGTATATGTGTGTGTATGTATATACCCACATCTTCAAGTGTGTGGGTATGAACATACATATACATATACATGTACATGTACATATACATATACATATACATATACCTCATATACATATACGTATACGTATATATATCATAATACGTACACATATACATATACGTATACATATACATATACATGAACATATACATATACCTCATATACATATACGTATACGTATACGTATCATAATACGCATGCATATACGTATACATATACATTTACATTTACATTTACATTTACATGCATATACATACATATATATATATATATATATTGATTGAGAGAGAGAGAGTGTGTGTGTGTGTGACAGAGAGAGAGAGAGAGACCGCGATACTGATAAAGTGCATGTATACATATGACCACTTAAAACCAATTGAAGGTACTTGTGTCCTTGCTTTGTGATTACAGTAGGATCCCCAATATGGTTTCAAAGCAATATTCCTTAATTCAGCGAAATTGATGACAGTCTCTGGCCCTAAGGCTCCATGTACCCTTAGAGTGTATACTTAGGCCTTAAAGTAGCTGTTTAGGGACCCCTTTAAGGCTTAAGCCTTTGGGTGGGTACCAAGGAGACTGCAAGCGCTGCACGTTCCATTTGTACTCGAAGCCAGAGCCTGAGGAGGGGGTCCCGAGGGTCCTTGAACTTTGGGTTAAGGGTTTAAGTTTAGGGTTTAGGGTTTAAGTTCAGGGTTTAGGGAGTTTAGGGTTTAAGTTTAGGGTTTAGGCTTTAAGTAAGTTTAGGGTTTAGATTTAGGGTTCAGGGTTTAAGTTTAGGGTTCAGGGTTTAGGGTTTAAGTTTAGGATTCAGGGTTTAAGTTTAGGGTTTAGGGTTTAAGTTTAGGGTTTAGGCTTCAAGTTTAGGGTTTAGATCTAGGGTTCAGGGTTTAAGTTTAGGGTTCAGGGTTTAAGTTCAGGGTTTAAAGTTTAAGTTTAGCGTTCAGGGTTTAAGTTTAGGGTTTAGGGTTTAAGTTTAGGGTTTAGGGTTTAAGTTTAGGGTTTAAGTTCAGGGTTTAGGGTTTAAGTTTTGGGTTCAGGGTTTAAGTTTAGGGTTCAGGGTTTAAGTTTAGGGTTCAGGGTTTAAGTTTAGGGTTTAGGGTTTAAGTTTAGGGTTTAGATTTAGGGTTCAGGGTTTAAGTTTAGGGTTCAGGGTTTAAGTTTAGGGTTTAGGGTCTAAGTTTAGGGTTTAGATTTAGGGTTCAGGGTTTAAGTTTAGGGTTTGAGTTTAAGTTTAGGGTTTAAGTTTGTTTAGGGTTTCAGTACAGGGTTTAGGTTCTGGAGTTTTGGTGGTTAGGGCCTAGGGTCCCTGTTGTGCTAAGGCTTATGCCCTGTAGTTGAGGGGTCTTAACTTAACCTGCTGTGTTTGGTAGGGTCTGGGGCTACCTCACCCTAAACCCTAAACCCCTAAACCCGAAAGCCTAACCAAGAGTCATGGAAGGGATTTCAGGATCTGCGGGGTTCAGAGACTGTAAAAGCAAAGGTAAATCACCCAAAAGAGGAACTACAACGGAGACTATAAGGTTTTGGGTTTAGGGTTTAGGAGTCAATAATCCAAAAGAGGAACTACAATGGAGACCGTAGGTGGAGTGTATGTCTAGGGTCTTCTGTACCTTTAGCCTGAAAAGGGCTTGGAACTAGAGTTTCGATGATGTTCATGATACTTGGAGGCCCTTTTGACTTAGTAAGTAGGGTTAGTAAGGTGGGTTATGGGGGATTATGATAGGGTTTCTAAGGGATACTAAGTAGACATACTAAGTCAAAAGGGCCTCCAAGTAATGGTGATGGCGCCGATGGCTGCTTGCCACAGCCCAGCCCCCAGTCCTGCGCCGCAGACGTCTCTGCAACATACACGTACTCAACTAGTACCTGTGACCCCAAACCCTGCAACATAGTAGGTTATGACCCCTGAATTAGAGGGTAGAACCGTTAAAACGGTAGGTTTTTGGCGGATACCCATTGTAGGGAATCAGAAAACGCTTTAGAGTCAGGCTTTCTCAGAAAAATCACTATGCCAGAAGAGGCGTCCAGAGAATGGACATGTTGCTACGCAGGTTTTGTGTGGAGGTCCCTTGTTATTCTGAAGCTCCAATCAAATACGCCCCTACGTACGTGTCTACGCACTCACGCAGCAGACAAGTTGACCATATAGTCAGATAGGAAGCTGCTTAAGGCCCGGGCAGTAGAGACCGCTGAAAGTCAAAGGCAGATGTCCCTAAACCCCCAAACCTTATGCCCTATAAACCTCAGCCGTAAACCCTAAACCCTTGAAGCAAAAACGTACGCCCCGTTTTGTCTCAGCCCAGGACCGAGCCAGTCATTGAAACGTCCGAAGACATGGCGGCACCCTTGGGAGGGTTCATGGTTAGGTTTAGAGAGTTCCGGGTGCAGGGATTAGGACTTTAGGTTATCCGTATAACGCACGACCTCAAAGGCGCAACTCCGCTTCACACCTTGACATACTCTCTCCGAAGCTGATTTTGCGGCACAGGTTGATGCTATTCATGTGAAGTGTTGTCGTTTCCGCGTCTTCCGATCTCGCTGCTCGTGGAAGTGGGATTGATGAGCGGCAAGACGGTTGCTCTGGAAGCCTCCTTGCATGAAACGGTGGCCTTTCTGAGATGGCGAGCAGCGACTGCCCTGGGAGTCGGAATGGGTCGGCTGTCGGACTCATCCGGAAGCGTTTTGGATGTGTCCATGTCGATCACACACACTAATGCGCAGGATGGCGAGTCACTGCTGCTGCAGATCAAACGAGCTAAAGTCCAGGCTTCTTTGCGACGGATTCGTCGTGTCCTGGGGTGAGGCTGACTGTGGTTGTGACACTAGTGCCGTGCAGGATCGTCTAGAGACTGCCGAGCACATCCAAGCCACCGACCAGGCGTTTGCTGTCATTCTTCATGATGGATCTGTCGTGACCTGGGGTGAGGCTGACTTTGGTGGTGACAGTAGTCTAGAACAGGATGAGCTTACGAATGTGCAGCAGGTCCAAGCCTGTTCCTGCGGTTTTGCTGCAATCCGTGGCGACAGATCGGTGGTGACTTGGGGTGATCCTCGATTTCTTGCTGACACTGGCGATGTGGAGGACCAGCTCAGCAATGTGCAGCAGATCCAAGCCTCCCACTTCGCTTTTGCTGCCATTATTGATGATGGTTCCGTAGTGACCTGGGGTGATGATGGCTTCGGTGGTGACAGTACTGCTGTGCAGGATCAGCTGAAGAATGTGCAGCTGATCCAAGCCAATGAGCGCGCTTTTGCGGCCATTCTCGGAGAGGGATCCGTCGTGTCGTGCGGAGACCCTGACTTTGGCGGTGACAGTTCTTCCGTGCAGGATCATCTGACGACTGTGCAGCAGATCCATTCCACCGGCTACGCTTTTGCTGTCATTACGGATCCGTCGTGTTATGGGGTTCTCTTGACCACGGTGGTGATAGTAGTTCTGTGCAGGCTCACCTGAAGATGGTGCAGCAGATCCAAGCCTGCAACCGGGCGTTTGCCACCATTCTTGGTGATGGTTTCGTAGTGGCGTGGGGTCATCGTGACTATGGTGGTGACAGTAGTGTTGTACAGGATCAACTGAAGAATGTGCAGCAGAGCCTCCGAACAGGCTTTTGCTGCCATTCTAGCTGACGGTTCAGTCGTGGCTTGGGGTTGTTTCGACAGTGCTCTGACTGGAATGCGTCAGAATACGAATGCGGTCCCTTCGCAGTTTAATACCTGTCGTACATTATGTCTCACGCTTTTATCTTTATAGCTCCGCCAGTGCACAGGACCCGCGGGAGCATCCGAAAAGTCATGGCATCGAAGTGCTGATGCGAGGCTGGCGGCATTCCTCAGGGAGAGAGACATGACAGAGATAGAGACACAGAGAGAGAGAGAGAGAGCGAGAGAGAGAAAACAGCAAAATCAAGGAAACAGCTTTTACCTAAACCGAAAACCCTAAACCGAGATTGATCCCAGGCGTTTGCGCCCTGGAGCGCAAGCTACCCCATGGCTCAGGCAGCCTGGGTTTAGGATTGGGTGTAAGGGTTTTAGGCTGTTAGGTTGACCGATGTCGGGCATCATGGT
This sequence comes from Symbiodinium sp. clade A Y106, assembly GCA_003297005.1. NCBI lineage: Eukaryota > Dinophyceae > Suessiales > Symbiodiniaceae > Symbiodinium > Symbiodinium sp. clade A. The sequence goes on along the minus strand of BGNK01000016.1, from coordinate 475,609 downwards.
CTTTATGGCTTGGATTAGAATTTGAGTTGGGGCTTCGGGTGTTGCTATGTGAGCCAGGATAGTTAGAGGGGTGTGGGGTTCAGGCATGGTGTGTTTGTTAGTACGGCTGATGATATGAATCCTGCAATACCCATTTAATAAGGAACATATCATGATCCCCATAGTTTGGGTTTCTTAAGGTAATGCAGGGTTTATATCATCAACAGTATTATGACTCTAGTTGAAATCCTCTCTGGCGGGCTTTTGTTGAGCTGCTGAGATACGACAACGATTTCAGGTTGCTGCAAGAAGAAGGAGCGAGGTTTTGAATCCTGGCAGACATGAATCCCTGAATCCCAGAAACGGCTGTAACTGGCGCTCTCAGTATAACCACAGTCCTACCAGTATTTGAGGGGCCCTAAATCCTGAAACCCTAAATCCCTAAAACCCTAAACCCCAAACCCTAAACCCTAAACCAAACTCAGACTCTTCTCCTCAGAATACGCCAGCCCAGGAGCACTTCGCAAGATTTAAGTTCGATCCCGCCTGGAGCTGAGGGTTTAGGGCTTTAGGGTTTTAGGGTTCAGAGTTTAGCGTTTAGGGTTCATAATTTAGGGTGGCTTTTCTGGGCATCGGGCACGGAGACAAATTGTAAATACGGTTTTGATAACGATGGCAATGCCGACACAATCCTTAAACGGCAACTAGTACGCCCCAAGCATTCGTCGGGTCCACTTGGGGCACCTCTGACTCCCAAGCTAAACCTGGAATCGGGTAATATAGAGGCCTTAATAATTACCTATACTAGTGTGGGGGGGGTTCCTTACTATAATTATAGTATCATGGGCTCCAAAACCCTGTTCTAATTATTAAGGCCCCTATATAAATACCGCTTCCTGAAGAACTCGGGTTGCTTTGCCTAAGGCTTTCCTAACATATGTAAAGCAATCAGCCCTGTCCCCAATCGTGTATAGGCCCCTAGTTCCTGTATCCAAGTGTAGTACCACATAGCCCAGTACAAAGTTATACCGTACCGCCACACCCTATTCTCACGATGAGGCCCCTGTGTTGTATTTGGCCTGCTCGCCTGAGACAATGTATTTAGAGGTTTGGGGTTTAGGAACCCTCAACCCTAAACCCCTAAACCCTAAACCCTGAATTCCTACACCCCTCGACATGCCTCCTCCCAGGGCACGGGCTAAGGGGGGACAGCGCAAGCGCGACCCGAAGCCGGGGAGTTCAGGCAACGTCTCTTCGAAGCACTGTGGAGTTGTTTCCCCACTTGTCCCCAGATCTTCCACGATATATATATATATACACACACACTATCTATCTCTATATATATATATATGTACTCTCTATATATATATATATGCATTATATATATATACACTTTATACTCTATATATATAGATTATATCCCTTCAACTAAAGTAGAATCCTGTAAAATGATTTAAGGCATATTCCTTAGTTACGTAATTTTGGAAGGTCTGGGTCCTTAAAGCCAAAACTTCAGGAGCAGACCAACCGACAACCGCTGCCCATCAAAGGGTGGATACCTCCGCGACCTTCGATGCTGCCTTTTCGACCTCCCCTGCCTGTGGCGCGACCTCTGTTTCTGTCATAGGGACCCTTAGGGTGGCAGAGGGGAGGGGGGTAGGGGACTATACTTCCTAATTAGGTCCTCATTATGGGCATCAAGGCCCCCTACACCCCCTCCCCCTTGCCTCCTAGGGGTCCTAAACCCTAAACCGGGAGCATGGCTGCTCTAGGTGGCCCTCGCATATGCACCGGAGAGACTTCGAAGTCAGACAGATCAGTTCTGCAGGAGAGGATTGGATCCGGAAGCTCCTCTCAGAGGAATCCTTGTCTATCATCATTACCATTAATGCTATAATTGCAAGTAGTAGCTCTATTGTGACTATTATGACTTTTATTATGTCATATTACTAGTGCTAGTATTGCTGCTGTTATTATTGCAAAAAAAAACTAGCGTGACTATTATGACCGTTATTACTTATTATTTCTAGTACTAGTAGTGCTGCTGTTATTACTGTTATCACTAGAATGACTAGTGTGATTATTTTTCTGTTATCGTTAACTGTTTTCATGATTCGTATTACTACTACTACTACTACTATTACTACTACTACTACTACTACTACTACTACTACTACTACTACTACTAGTACTACTACTACGACGACTACTACTACTACTACTACTACCACCACTACTACCTCTCCTACTACTTCTACTTCTACCACCACTACTACTACCACTACCACCACCGCTACTATTACTACTACTACTACTACGACGACGACGACTACTAGTACTACTATTACTACTACTACACTTACCACTATTATAACTAATGCCGCTACCACTACCACCCTTTCTGCTACAGTACTGCTACTGCTATTATTCTGATCATGCTTATTGTTAGTTTCATTATTACAGTGTTATTGTTACCATTTATCGTTGTTGTTACTATTATCACTATTAAATTATTACTCTGCTTATGGTTATTATTCCTATTGTTTCTTTGATTACTGCCATTTTCTGTTGCTATTATTATGAATACTACTAGTGATATTGTTATATTACAGCGGTTATTCTTTGACCAGGGCCCCCCACAGAGTCGCTTTCTGTATTCTTTACTACTGTTTTTATATGCAAAATTCGGCCTGATCGGCCGAACTGCTTGCGACGACGTTCGACTTTTTGCAGCCTTGATTCCCGCTGAACAAACATCGAAGCCACATGAATTCAGGCATTAGTGCGGCATTAGGGTTTAGGGTCCACCTAGATCCTAAAGCCTAAACCGTTCGTGCATGCGGACGACATTCGGGTCCTGGCTACGAGTGCTGACCGGTTTGTCTGCATAACGAATGACCTTCGGTGTCCTAGGTCTAGGGTTTGAAGAGCTGGCACAAAAAAACCTAAACCCGAAACCCTAAACCCCTAAACCTAAACCCTAAACCCTAAACCCTAGCCCCTAAACCCCTAAACTCCTCACCCCTAAACCTACTGGAGCTCCCGGCTTCTTCCCCCAGGGCAACGCTTAAGCTCCCCTTGAAATGGGGAACAGCGCGAACAACTGGAAAACCTAACCTCGTCCCAGGGATTCTACCTGCAAAAGATTTGGTTTAGGTGATTTGTTGTCTCCTGCGCAAGCCCCCGAAGCCGTAAGCTTGATAGTTCCAGCTCATTAAACCCCAATGTCGGGGCGTGGTATTCGTTGGGACTCTCTTTTCTAGATATAGTAGTATTGTCCCACGACTCCTAAACCCTTATTAAGGCTCCTATACTGAGATATCGACTGGGAGAACTTTAAGGTTTGTTTGACTCATAGATGTGCTTTATAATAGTGAGTACTTTCTGGGCCCGATTACAATAAACCCAAAACTCTAAAGTCCTAAACCCTAAACCCTAAACCCAAACCCTTAAAACCCTAAACTCTAAACTCTAAACCCCACTATTCCTGAACCCTCATATATAGATCCCTCATTATAGACCCATATAGAATCCTCATAGAACCCTTATAGATCCCTTATTATAGACCCCTCATAGAATCCTCATAGAACCCTCATAGAACCCTAAACCCTTAGACCCTTTAAGACTATATAGATCCCTTACACAACCCGTATAGATCCCTTTACAGGAATGCTAAACCCTAAGTCAATCCTTTAACCCTAAACCCTAAGTCCTAAACCCTAAATCCGAAAGGCCCGGAATCTGTGGAACGCCATCTTCGACTTCTCGGGCAAAAGGGATCGCTGCAACTGGCCAGAGACCCACTCGCGATGCTTGAATCGTCTTGTAGGGTTTAGAGTTCAGGATTTAGGGTTTAGAGTTTAGGCTTTAGGGCTAAGGGTTCGCTTGAAGTGATCTTTATGAGGAATCTATAAAATCTTATAGGTTTTAGGGTTTAGGGTTCTATAAGGGTTCTATGAGGGGTTGGGGTTTAGGGGTCTAGGGGTTTAGAGGGTTTGGGTTTAGGGTTTCGGGTTCACGGTCTGAGGGTTTAGGGGGTTGAGCGGGTTTAAGAGATTAGGGGTTCAGGGGTTTTGGGGCTAGGGTCTTAGAGTACTACAGCATTAAGATATTCAGGTATTGAGGGTTTTTAATTAGTATTATTATAATAGTATAGTGATACTGTTGATGGACAAAATCCTGCATGACCCTAAGGACCCTAAACTATGGGAATTATGGTATATTCCTTATAATGGGTAATGCAGGATTTTGTCCATCAACCGTAGTGCCAGGACTGACAGAAGGGCTTTAGGGTTCGGGATTATAAGATTTAGCACTTGGGATGATTTAGTGTTTAGGGTTTCGGGTGCTATGGGTAAGCGCTAAGCCGCCATACAGTAGACCGTTACGGTTATATCGCGTTGGGAGACAATGGCGTCTAGAAGGGTCCTTTACAGGCATACGTACGTTTCCTACAGGGATCCCGTAAACATTACTCTTAAGGAAACAGGCTATTAAATATTGGGTTTCCAACCTTAAAGGAGCCCCTAAAGATCACTTTAAAGGAGCCCTAAAGATACCTTTAAAGGGAACCCTGAAGATCCCTTAAAGGAACCCCTAAAGATCCCCTTAAAAGAAGCCCTAAAGATCCCCTTAAAGGTAAACCCTAACCCTAAACCCATAACCCTAGACCCACCCTTAAAGGGAGAGCCGGTTCAGGCGCATCCTGGGCCTTGAGGAGATCTCACACCTCACAGTGGAACTCGAGGATCAACCTGAAGGGGCTCCTTTAAGGGATCTATGGGGGTTCCTTTAGGGATCTATGGGGTTCAGGGTTTAGGGTGTCGGGTCTAGGGTTCAGGGTTCAGCGGTTATCGCCCTCCCTCTCCCTCTCCCTCTCCCTCTCCCTCTCCCTCTCCCTCCCTCTCCCTCCTCTCCCT
>BGNK01000016.1:452477-470666 GCA_003297005.1 Symbiodinium sp. clade A Y106 | reverse complement strand
CTGTCTCTCTCTCTCGCTCTCTTTCTTCATCTTTCTCACTCTCTCTCTCGTTGCTGCTCCCGCGTTCCCTCTCCCTCTCCCTCTCCCTCTCGCTCTCGCTCTCGCTCTCGCTCTCTCTCTCTCTCTCTCCATGTATATGTATATGTATGTATGTATGCATGCATGCATGTAGACACACAGACATACTGCAAAGGCATGTGCATGTACATGCACATGCATAAACATATATATATATATATGTCAACATACCTGTATCTGTACGTGTATGTGTATGTGCATGGGTATGCGTATGTGCAAGGGTATGTATGTATGTATGTATGTATGTATGTATGTACGGATGTGTGTATGTATGTCCGTATGTGTGCATGTATGTCTGGACAGACGGCTGGACGGCAGGCCCGCTGTCTGGCTGGCTGGCAGGCCAGCCGGGCGGGCTGGCCGGNATGCTTGCGCGTTCTACTTTCAGTTCCTCGGGCGGCGCCGGCAGCCCGCCGGCCCTCCGGCCCCCTCGGCTGCCGAGCCCGCCGGGGGGCCGGCGGCGGGAGCCCGAGGCGGGCTGGCTGGCTGGCTGGCTGGCTGTAAGCATGTATGTTTCTATGTATGTAAGTATGTATGCATGTATGTATGTATGCATGTTCGGGAGTATGTATGTATGCACATGCACATGCATGCACATGTGCATGCAGCTACCTGTCTGTTTTGCTCGGTAGTACTTGTTCATGCAGTCTGTTCATGTTCGGTTTCTGGATGGTGCATGCATGTATTCGCATGTACATACTGCATACTTCCGGGTCAGGTCATGTCCAATCATACAGGCACAAAGGCGGGGTTCCATGGTCCGTGCACGTGTGTACATGTTGCACATGCAAATGGAGCATACAGGTATGTAGTGCATACATGTATGAAACTACACCCTAATCCACCCTAAACCCTAAACCCTGAACCCAAATCCCTAAATCCTGAGCCCTAAAGCTTTTTCAAGCCGTGCTCTTCGAGGATGTGCCGCCAGCCGCACCCAGCAATCCCTCTCCGCACTTCTTCCGATGCTTCGATTCATGGTTTTTTTAGGGTTTTGTGGGAACGGTTTAGGGTTTTAGGGTTTTGGGCTTAGGTGTGTAGAATGTGATGTGTAGGGGGTTCGTTCGGGTTCGGGGTTTAGGGCTTGGTCAGGGGCTCTAGGACTAGAGTTTCGGGACCAGGGTTCGAAATTTAAATTTCGGGTGTAGTATCGGGTCAGGGTTGGTTGCTCAGGGATCTTGCAACGGGAAGATTTGAATAGTGGACCACAGCGTCACGGGAGCATCCCGTCACGGCCGATGCACATAAGGCGCTTCCCAGATGCCCGGAAAGATCCAAAACGTAGATCCCCGAGTTTGGGACACTAAAAAAAGGGGCCTTATAATAATTACCTATACTATTTTGGGGGGTTCCTTACTTCAATTATAGTACAATGGGCCCCAAAACTCAGGCGAGGGATCCACCTTTTGGATCCTCCTAGGGTCTGGGTTTGCAGGTCCGCTATGTAGAAGCATGTTCATGCGACAAATCCTGCATTACCTTAAGGACCCTAAACTTAAGCTATGGGAATTATAGCTTATTATGGGTAATGCGGGATTTACATCATCAACCGTAGTTCGGATAGCTAGACAATATTTGGCAACCATTTTGGGACCGCAGCTGAGGAATTTCAAAGCACTATTCTGTAACCCAAAGGGTCCATTCACCCAAATTGTATATACTTTGCGAAGCCAGCGGAGCCAGGCCAGTGAACCAGCGGATTCCAGTATAATATCCGAGACAGTAAGATAAATTGTTCCAATTAAGGTACGTACTGCATCATAACCTGAACCCTAAACCCCACATGCTTGAAGCGCAATTAAGATGACCTACTCCCTATACCACTTCCCTAAACCATAGCCCTACTTGGAGGTTCGTTGGACTCAGCAAGCAGTTAACTGTACAGGTAGACGATAGTTCTGAGTATCAATCATGACCCGAATTAGCAACCCTTTACGGGTACTTCTGACTTTACTTAAACCTGCTTTCTAAGTCCCCCGACCCTCCAAGCAACAATATAGGGGCCTAAATATTTACCTATACTACTTTGGGCCTTGGGGGTTTCTGAATTATAACCATAGTATTATGGGCCCCAAAACCCTATTATGTAAATTATGATTATTAAGGCCCCTATATTAGTCCTAAACCCTAAACCTTAAACCCTAAACCCTAAACCTTAAACCCTAAACCCTAAACCTTAAACCTTAAACCCTAAACCCTAAACTTTAAACCCTAAACCCTAAACCTTAAACCCTAAACCCTAAACCCCAGAGCCAGGCCAGTAACCTACGAGATGCTCTGCGCCGAGCCATTGGAGTCTGGAGAGTCTTGCGGTGCGCTGGGTTTAGGGGTTTAGGGTTGAGGGTTTAGGGTTTTGGGGTTTTGGGGTTTAGGGTTTAGGGTTTGGGGTTTTGGGGTTTAGGGTTTAGGGTTTAGGGGTTTAGGGTTTAGGGGCTATAGTTCTGCAAGGATTCTATGAGGATTCTATAAAGGTTCTACAATGAGGGATCTATGAGGTTTTACCGGGTTTGGGGTTAAGGGTTTTTTTTGGTTGGGTTTTGGGTGCAGGGTGTTGCGTGGAGGGGGCGTGGATGTTGTCTGTATTTTCATTTGTTTCTGAAGAAGATATGGCGTTTCCCACAGTTACAGTTCATGGTTTGTGGTTTTTCCGTGAAGATGGTGTTGTGTTTTGATAGGGTGTTGTGTGTCTATATTGCGGCATTGTGGAAGGCTCTTCGCGGTTTACACACTGACATGGCTTAGGGTTTAGGGTTTGCTAAACCCTAAACCCTACCCTAAACTTATGGGACTGTGTTTTTGGCTGTTACACTGTTGTTGGATTACCGGTCTGCCAGTCAGAGGACTAAGGGTTCCTTGTTTAGGGAGAAGTACCCTTTTGCCCTTTCTATTTTGGGGTCTCCTTATCAAAACAGAATGGTCTGAAAAAGGGACCCTTATTATAGAGGGGCTACTCAGGAACCTATAGGTTTTCGGTAAGGGGAAGATTTGCCGCCGTGGCCCCACAGGCAAGATCCGCGGCGGTAAGTAGTCAAGAACCGGCACCTGCATAAACTGTCCAGTATCCTACTAATGAGGGTGCAGCTTCAGACGAAAAATCGATGTTAGCTTTGGTCTCTTCACGAAATGCAGGAGGCACCTCACAACCGAGCCACTTGACACTGCTTGAGTTCCGTGGTATCGCACGTTACTCCTGTTTTATGTGCCCGAAGGCCCAAAACCCCAAGCCCCTAAACCCAAACCCGAAAACCCAAAACCCTGAACCCCTAAACCTTGACATTCCCTAAATTGCCTTCAATGTATAGGTTTTTGGTAGACATGTAGGTATAGCCGCGGAACGGCACTGACTTTTCGAAGAAGGGATGGAGTTCAACTCTGCACTGTTTAGGTTTTGGGTTTTGGGTTTAGGATTCGAAACGTACCGTCGGAATATTTGACAATAGAAAAGAGATGCGCAAGCAAACCCTGGCAGTTCATGCCGCGGAATTATAGTATGTAGCCGCATTCTGTCTATACTTTGACATAGTTATGGCTTGAATATGTCCTGCCTTGTTCTACAAAAAGGCACATGGACCCGCAGCGAAGAAAACAAAGCGCTCAACGGTTCAATCCGATGCTCTACGCCAGGTCAGAGCATCGGAAGCATTCCGCAGACCCGGCCGGACCTACCGAAAAAGCCGCCCGCAGATCTGAAAGAGGCGAAGAATGTGGTTTCGGGTCTGGGGGTGCGGGTTTAGGGTTTAGTCTTACGAGGGATTATTTTTGGATTTCGAATTCAGAAAAGGAAGGTTTATAGGATGTTAAAGGGGTTTTGGCTACGCTGTAGGGTTTGGATGTTTCAGGCTTCGGATTTAAGGCGTTTGTTGAGTGTTTAGGATCAGAGTAGGCCCTTATTCCCTTTTTTGGGGTTTAGGTTCTCTTATAACCCCCTTTAACCCAAAAAGGGCACCCTTTCTATTCCCAGGTTACTCTTGGGTCTAGGTGTTCCTTTCCAGTATTTTGATGACTCTGGGTGCGGATGAGCGTCAGTTATTCGATCCTTGGCCTTGTCTACCTAAGCCCTAAGACTCCATGTACCCGTATAGTATATACTTAGGCCTTAAAGTACCTATATGGGGACCCCTTTAAGGCCTTAAGTATCTACTATACAGGTACATAGAGCCCTTGGGAAAGAGATTAAATCTGAAATCCCAGTGTCCCCCCAGCCTCAAACCGTGCACATTGAAGTGACACGAACTGGTCGAAACCTACTTACTTCTCATAGCTGAGGCAACAGGGATTTTGGGTTCAGGGTTCAGGTTTTCGAGTTTGGACTCTTCAACCCAACTCTCAAAGCCCAGGAAACGGTTCATCCTGCCGCGAAGCACACAAGGAACCGCAACTACAGGTATATAGCTACTGTGGTTAGCCGAACTTTGGAATTGTACCGTTTTAGCTTATGTGTGAATTTTGGGGAGAATTTCGTTTGCCCGAAATTTGACGCTTACTACGTTGATAGCTTCGACACGTTCGGTTTTGTGTTGCAGATGCCCTTTGTAGAAGCCTCTCTGCCTCTTCATTGTCTCTTGAACAACAACCTGTGACCCCAAACCCTACAAAACAGTGGGTTAAAACCTCTTAATGAGAGGGTACAACCCTGAAAACTGCAGGGTTTGGGGGATCTGCAGGAAGACACCCAAACCATACACCCTATATAGGCCCTAAAACCCCTGCATTTTTTGTTCAGCCCTCCTTTCGAACGCCACCCCAGCAGAGACTCAGGGACAGGGCCTTCGAGACACGGCTTGGTCTTTCCTACGTAGGAAGGGGTATGCTTAGATCCCCAATACCTTGCCTTTAATTTTTTTGCGTTCTTGTAGTTTAGTAGGAATCGGAAAGTTTAACCTTTTATCTCTGTGGCTTATTGGGGTAGAGAAGGTTGAGGGTATTAGGGGTGTTTTGGGTTTAGGGGTTTAGGGTTTAATACCCCTTAGTCCAGGGATATACTTTAAGCCATATTAATATTAGGGATCCTACTATAATCTAAGGTGTAATCCTTAATTAAAGGAGATGGCAGTCTCTGGGAAGGGGTATTCGTCTCAGTTTTCGCTTAAGTTCCACCCAGTGCGTAAAAGCTGAGATGGTCATGATTTTTAGAGGTCGAACGAGGTATCTAGTTACTGGCAGTATCCGTTTCTTGTGCAACACACAAGCTTATCTAGATTATTGAAGTACCTTTGTTTATCTTGATGCTCATTAGAACCCATACCGGACATTTCGTCACGGTCGCCCTAAGGGTTCAACTCATCATAGGGACCCTTAGGGGGGTAGGGGGGAGGGAGGTTGGGGACTACTTTTCCTTTAATAGGCCTTATTAAGTGCTTATTATGGGCATTAAGCCCCCCTACCCCCCCTCCCCCTACCCCCCCAAGGGTCCCTATGAATTCAACTACCCCAGAGGTTCCCTCCGGGTTCCTTTCAGGGTAACCCTACAAAAAAGAAGGTTGTTAATCCTTTTGCTGAAGGGCCGACCTCTAAAACGGCAGGTTTTCGGCTCCACAAATAAACCCGAAGTCCCAATGTGAGGGAGACAGGAGTTTCAATAATACTCTGCAGGTCTTCAATCTCCCAGTGTCCCGCTCCCAGCTTTTCAGCCTTCTGTTAGCGTAGTCTACCTGGGGTTTGACACCAGTCTGGATTAAGGGGCCTTAATGATTAGAATAGCGGTCCTTTAAACGGATCTATAGGGGATCTATAGTAGGGTTCTATGATATAGGGGCCTGTAATAGGCTTACCCCAAAAACCCTACAGAATAGTCCGTTCTGACACCGGTAGAACCCTTAAAATTGCAGGTTTTGTTGGATGCTCACATAAAGTCTGGGTCTTTCGGGCTTTAAGGTTTGGGGCTTAGCGTGAAGGCTAGCTTGGCCAAATACACAGAACCTATGCTACTATTTCTTTGGGTCCTTGGTATACCCATAGGCTCCAAAGTAGTTCCTTTTGGGGATTACCTTATAGGATTCTAAACATGAACCCAAACCCTAAACCCCAAACCCAAAAAATACCCTTAATAACCACTATTAAGGACCATAAGGGCTCTATTCAAAGGTACTTGCGGGGTGCTGGGTAAGCCTCACTGTATCGGTCTGTATCTGGTTTAGGGCTTTAGGGTTGTGGGGTTTAGGGGTTTAGGGCGAGGATTTAGGGTTTTGGGGTTTAGGGTTTGGGGTTTTGGGGTTTAGGGTGTTGGGGTTTTGGGGTTTAGGGTTTAGCGGGGTTTAGGGTTTTGGGTTTTAGGGTTTCGGGTTTAGGGTTTAGTGCTTGATCTGGCGCTTGACCTCTCAACCGTCAATGACCTGGCTGGGCATACGATGTGGAGACTATACGGGCCTAAATAAAGCATACTGGGGCCCCCCAAACCCTATTCTAACTATTCAGGCCCCTATATTTGTATTCAAGCTCCCGGCGGATAGCTCGATGCAACACCATATATAATTTTACAAGCAGCATGACTCCCCGCTTCCGACGTTGCTGATGGATGTGAGTTTTTTCCTGAATCGACGTGCCTCCCGAGACTCTCTGAACAGCAACCCCCCCTCTGAAAAAACAACGGATCTCTGAAAACCCTAAACCCCAAAACCCCAAAACCCTCAACCCCTAAACCCCTAAACCCCTGAACCCCTAAACCCTAAACCCTAAACACTCATCCTCACCCGTTTTATGGTCGGTTGTGCGCCGTATTTTTTTTAGCTCCTTGGAGGGGTCTTCCCCTGGAGTCGGTTGCCTTAGTAGCTGAATGGATACACTTTACACTTTTTGGGGATACTATGGTCCACTATGAAACTGAAAGTGCGCACCGTTGGGGGCTATGAAACTGAAAGTGTACACCGTTGGGGGGCTTATGAAACTGAAAGTGTACACCGTTGGGGGCTGTGAAACTGAAAGTGTACACCGTTGGGGGGCTTATGAAACTGAAAGTGTACACCGTTGGGGGCTATGAAACTGAAAGTGTACACCGTTGGGGGGCTTATGAACTCAGCAACTAAGTTGCCAAGGACTGACGGCGGTTCCGATTCTCCAGCGCTTGAGCGCCTGACGAAGAGGCAGATCGGAGGTTCAGGGTGCTGTACCCTAAGGGTACCTTGAAGGGGTCCTTTAAAGGGATCTATAAGGGTTCTATAGGGTTGAGGGTATAAGGGTCCATGGTACCCATTATAGTATATACTTTGGGCCTTAAAGTACCTATATAGGGAGCCCTTTAAGGCCTAAGTATCTACTATAAAGGTACATGGAGCCTGTTGGGGTCGTCGGTTTTCGAGTTTAGGGTGGAGGGGTGTCACATGGATTCACGGTTTCGCGGTTAGAACGGTAGCCGAACCCAAGGGTTCATGTGCCCAACTTTGGGCCCAATGTACCTATATAGGGAGTACAAAAAGGCCAAACTATATACTATTTGGGTGCATGGGCCCTTAAGGGGAATATAGCATCATGTAGACTTCTCGCGTACTTCTTCAGTCCTGGAGAAGTTCGACATCGTCGTAAAGTAAGGTCAACTTCAGCGAAGAGGAGCGCCACAGAAGCCAGCAGCTTTTTCGATGAACTCAGTTTAGGGTTTAGGATTTAGGGTTTAGGGGTTTAGGGTTTAGGGTTTAGTGAACTCATGTGGCTTGATGTAGGAGTTCCAGACATCGTGGCACTGATATACACCCTATATACATGGTCAGTAGGATCCAGGACCCTCATCATAAAGCCCTAAACCCTATACCCTGAAAGGACCTCCAGGATATCAGACTGGAAGCATTGAGCTCTAAAGACCGCGACCTCGACAAGTAGAGTAGGGTTCCTCCTAAGGTTTAGGGTCTAGGGTTTAGGGTTTAGGGACGTGAGTTCTATGTAGAGGCAATGAGCATCATAAACAGAGAAGGAGTTGTCGAGTTTATGGATCAGGGCTTCGGCATAACCCTAGTAATAGTCACAAACATTTCTTACCGTGCAATTCGAAGACCTTTGAGTCTTGCTTACAGCATTGCTGCTGCAGGTTGCGCAGCTAAATGCTTTCGATCAACATATAAAGTTTCGTGTTGCTCCAATCGCCGCCGTGGACGTGGTTTTAGGCGACTTTGGTAACTCGCGCCGTTTTTCGCTCCCAACGTATTTTTGTTCCAAGGCGACAATTAGCCCCTACTTCGGCTGTATGGAGGTCCATAAAACTCCGGTAGTCTTCAGAGACCCTTAACCCTAAACCCCCTAACCCTAAACCCCCAAACCCTAAGTCAGGGTCTTTCCATCGTATTCGTCCAGGGCTCACGGTGAGGTGCTGCAAGGGCTGATAGAGTTTACGGGCTGTTCTCGAATGCATGTTATTGTTTAGGGTTTAAGGGTTTAGGGTTTAGGGGTTTACATTTTAGAGTTTGTCTGTGTATATGTACATATCTATATATAGATGTACGTCATGTTCTCGTCTGTGGGTGTGCAGTCGGTGGTGGGGTTCCTTGTTGCTAAGGGCTTGAGCGTGTTCCTCTGTACCTGGCTCATGGATGTAACTTTTCGGAGCAATCTTAGCAGAACCTGCAACAAAGCTGTAGGTGATGATCCTCACTTCGAGTGTATAGCAAAACCCTCAACCCGGAGCCCTAAACCCTAAACCTTAAACCGTGGAGGGGCAAGCTTCAGTCGAGCACGCAGACGTCCGCCGCTGCCCGGGCACCGAGCTTGTCCTGGAAGCCGAGTTCGGGGTTGACCTGAGCCACGGAACACCTACTTTCAGGGACTGACTTACCCAGAGGACCCAATATCCCTTAATTAAGGAATATAGCTTAAATCATAATATGAAGCCCCTTATAATTTATGGTATATTCCTTAATTAAGGGGTATTGGGCTCTCTGGGTATACACGAAGCGCATTTAACAAGGAACCAAGAAAAAGGTAGGTTATCAGGGTTCGGGAAGGGGCTAGAACCAAAAGAATGAAGCTCGCCAGTTTACGCTACAGCCACAGTCACTATAGCCTATTGGCACATGTTCTTGTATGGTAAATGCTTAGGCTGTCACGGATTCCTTATTTGGAGGATCATGGGACTTAGTATGTAAGGTTAGAAATACCTGAATCGGTGCTATAAGTACTCATAATTATGATTACCTTAGTAACTAAGTCCCATTAAGTAGACCCTTTTTCCCAAGCCCGTAGAGGGAACCCTACGAAAGAATCCTGTAGTACACTGAAAAGGACCGTATGTCCTGGATAGTAGAGTGAGCTTAGAGGGCAAAGCCATGGACCCTTCTTCAAAAAGAGGTGTGAGGAGGTTTGGCATGTGGGGGCCCTACTTTTTCTAATCTCCATCCTATATATATATATATAGATAGATATGCATTTATATATATCAGGGTTGATAAGAACCGGCGAAAACGTAGGTTATAGTAATATGAGATAGGCCCTATACCTTAAGCCCAAAAACCTCTGAACCGTAAAGCGCCCTACAGGACTGTATAGGAAGGTGCAACAGCTGTCTACATGTGCTGCTATTGCGCAATAGGCCCGCAAGACACCACTTGAAACATGCAGTCTTGGTTCCAGTTGGTTCCAGCCGCCAAAATGAAACATGTGGCAAGTATTGGTTGGATTTAATGCTGTGTGTTCACGCGTTTGAGCAATCAATTATATGGCTCCCCCACTCAAGAGCTTTCCAAAGGCGTGCAGAACCGAGAAAGTATCTTAATTGTCATAGTCCTCCCGCAGCACGGAGCCCGACCCCCCCCCCCCCCNCCTACGAACAAGCGGTAAACCCTAAACCATCTGTTATAATGTAATACATGGACCCTTAGGTTGTTATAAGTGATGGTTTAGGGTTTACCGCTTGTTCGTAGGGTTAATATATTAAGACTGAAGCCCCAAACCATCCTTAACCCTTAATATATTAACCCTACGAACAAGCGGTAAACCCTAAACCATCACTTATAACAACCTAAGGGTCCATGTATTACATTATAACAGATGTTTTTACTCTGAAGTACCTATATTGGGACTGCTTGGTATGTGAATACAGGGACCGTCCGAGATTACCCTACTAAGCTGGGTTCTTGTTCAGGAATTTAGTTTAAGTTACCAAAATAGGGATCTAGAGCAAACAATTTGGTTTCCTTATTATGGGAATTTAAATTACATCCTTCAACAAGAGCCGACTAAGTCGAACCTCTGAGGCTTCGGCGATAGCCCCACCTGCCGGTGGAGCACAGCAAGACAGCCTGCAGACCCCACCGGAGGCACTCCTAGATCCTTATATACTGGAATTAGGTCCCAAAAGACCATGCTTATTGTGGTTTAGGGATCTAGTTCCATAATGTTAGTATATGTGGAGCCTCTGGGAACTTGGAAGGAACAGCTTCGGCTTTGTGGCTTGGGGTCTCTATGCCCCTATGGGAAATCCCTAATCCTAAACCCGATTCAGGGTTCAATGCGGGCCATTTTGGGGTTGAATTTTAGGCTTCGGGCCCAAAGTTTGAAGTTTCGCTTGGCAACCTGACTAAGTACCTTAGCAAGGGTTGCTGCACGGTTTACAATAACAAGGGCTACTAGAAGGTTCCCATAATGAGGGAACCTATACGGTTTACTCCAATGGGCATCGATATAAGGCCCTCGCAATAGCTTGAAGACAGCAGCCGCGCTTAGTGGTCCACGCTGCTGCCGTACTGGCTGTGGCCCGGTAACTTGTGCTTTGAGAGAGTTCCTTTTTTAACCCCTTGACACATGACAAAAAAACAGTCAAACTGAGCCTGGTTTCAGGGTTTGCAACCTGATCTTCCAATATCCCTCAATTGAGGAATGCACCTTAACTTTTAGTAGTATCCCTGATACCACTTAACAAGGGATTGTCGAACATCTGGGTGTGTACCTCGCCGATGGAGTCTTTGGTTCTCCCGTAGTCCTGAAGGGCCTAGGTGTGCGAGTTTCACAAAATTGCGCATTTTGCAAACATGCCCAGACCTTCCAAAATCCCTTAACAAGAATATACCTTATACCATGTCAGGGATCCTGCTACAATTCAACGTATATTCCTCAATCAAGGGATATTGGAAGGTATGTGTGGTACGATCGATATAGGCATGGTGCACTACATAAACCGTATGTGCCGAGCCTAGCACAGAAACCCGGTTTAGGGTTTAGGGACCTCCAGGAGCCTCCCCACCGAAGCTTCTTGCACCATCGTGGTCCCAGCTTATCGTGCTGACCCGACCCCCGCAGTGTTTTGTTCTTTCGGGTGAGGTTTAAGGATATCGGGTTTAGGTTAGGGTTTAGCGGTTTATGGTTGAGGGGCGGTGGGCTCAGGGTCCAGGGATTACGGCTTGGGGTTAAGGATCTCGGAAGTACTCCTAGGGATCGAATCAGGACACATTTGATCTTTGGGGCACCGTCACCCCTCCCCCTTCAAGCTATCTTTACCAGGAAAGTCAGCACAGAATCATCATAATGGAGCGTAGGATCTAGGTCTTCTCAGGGTTTAGGTAGACCTTGCCCTGAACCGGCCCCTAAACCCCTAAACCCTCAACCCTAAACCCTAAACCCTAAAAAAAAAAACCTAAACCCCTCAACCCTAAAGGCCCTAAACCCTGAACCCTCAGCCCCTAAACCCTGAGCCCTAAACCCCCGCTTGGGTGTCTTAGCAGGTGCCGAAGGCCAAAGCCAAGGCTTCCCTGGGTGCTGGGCTCCCAGACTGGGATTGGGGTTTAAGGTTTAGGGTTAAGCCTTAAGGGTCC
Source organism: Symbiodinium sp. clade A Y106 (assembly GCA_003297005.1). Classification (NCBI taxonomy): domain Eukaryota; class Dinophyceae; order Suessiales; family Symbiodiniaceae; genus Symbiodinium; species Symbiodinium sp. clade A. Next base: position 458,862 of record BGNK01000016.1, on the reverse strand, counting down.
GTGTACCCAAGTAGTATACACTTTGGCCTTAAAGTACTCCCTATATAGGTACATTGGGGCCAAAGTACATACTTTTCGGGTACATGGACCCTTAGGGAAGGTTTAAGGTTTCGTAAATTTAGGGTTTCGGATTTGACACTGGTATTCCGCACAAAGGTTTTATGGGAAATTTTCAGTTGACCAATGTTGGGATCAGAGGGTTTGGCAGTACTTATTGAGAGCGTGCCTTTGTCCCGAATATGAGTATAGCATAGTAGAACCGGAACCTATTTTGTTAATGAGCCCGCAGCCCTCAGGCTGCACGTACCTAGGGTCGAACGTGCGTAGATACTGTATGGTGTTCGGAGACTGACGGTAATCATGTAAGCTATACGGCAAGAGGATATTTGACCAATTTGCCAAGTTTACCTCAAACCCTAAACCGTAAAGTCCAGGTCGGATTATATGCCCCAAGCACCTGGAATCGAGCAGCCCTTATAGAGCCTTTTAACCGATCCATTTCAAGTAACCCTGCTCTAATCGTGAGGGTCCCTAGATTACAGTGTTTATATTCAGGCCAGCAGCATGTTCGCATTGGCCGGAGAGGCTCTGATGGAGGCCGGGAAGCGCTGGATGCTTGCACAATGTTGCAGTCATTTGGGGTTAGGGTTTACGGTATATTATATGGTAGGGTATACCTGTATTCCCAAACCCTACTAAATAATCGGTTATGACCCCTTCATTATAGGGTCTGACCTCTAAAACAGTAGGTTTTTTGTCCCTAAACGCCTGAGCCCCTAAACCCCAAAGCCCTAAACAACCCCACAACCCAATACCCTTAAAACCTAAACCCCTAAATCCTAAACCCCTAAGCCCCTGAACCCTGAACCGTATCCCGGTTGTTTTGTTCGGGTTAGTTGGGAAGGGCCTCGAGTTAAACGTCAATATAAGGCTTCAAGAACTGTCACGTGGCTTTGACAGCCGAGTTCACACCGCCAAACCCGATGTAATCGTGAAGGGGTCTAGGTTTTAGAGGACGGTTTAGGGTTTAGGGTCTTGGGTTCTGGGTTTTAGAGTGTTAGGGTTCAGGATTTGGGGGTTGAGGGTTTGGGGTTAGTCACACAGTCATAGATTGCTTGGAAATTCAAGCCCTCCGGCTCCAAGGAAGCACTGACTCGCTCTGAACCCTAAACCCTAATCCTAGACATTTGCAGTACGCTGGGATGGGAACAAGAAGGCTTGTGACAGAGGAGCACACGTTCCCGAGCCTTTTCCACGTTCGGAAGAAGACGATGGCGAATGTGGGCTCTGTGATGAGGATTCCCTCCTTGGTGAAGTGCGACACTGCAAACGGGGGCTCTTAGTCGGCTGAGGCTTTAGCGTTTAGGGTTACCCTATGTGGACTCTGGTGGCGAGGCTGTCTGTTGAAGGACCGTGGTCCTCAGGTCTGCTATCGTAGTTCCACTAGGACCCAGAGCAGGCCCTTATTCCCCTTTTAAGGTTTAGGTTCCCTTATTTTATTATAACCCCCTTCAAACCAAAAAGGGCACCCTTTTTATTCCTAGGTAACTCTTCGCAAAAAACTTCAACAAACCATAAAGCCTAAGCCCCCCTCCTCCTACTGCAGCCCTATGTACAATGCACGGCTTCGGATTGTTCCTGCGTTTTGGAATATACCACTGATGGTATCATTCTCCTTGTGGTCTCTATGCAAAAGTATACTGTTATCTGCACCAAAAGCCCATTATAGGTGTTCAGCCCGTCTTACAAGTAGCACTGGACTCGTGATTTCTTCGGCTCATACTTTGCTAAAACCCTAAACCCTAAACCCCTAAACCTTAAACCCTAAAGCCCTATAACCTGTTGCACCTGTTGTCAGTCGACTTGGGGTTTTGTTTTGGCGGTTGTGAAGTAAAACCGGGGGAGCTTGAGGTTTAGGGGTTAGGGTTTTTGGGGTTTAGGGTTTAGGGGGCTTTGATCGTAGAACTCGCAAAGCAAGCAAACATTGAAAACCTGCACGGTGGTTTAGATGAAAGTTAACTCTCGAACCGAACCTGCACTCCAGACCCGAAGCCCTAAACCCGCAAGCCCTAAACCAACGGAGAGTGAATGTCCACCGCACCTCTAAGTAGGGAAAACCTGCGCCGTGTCCCGTGGGCCTCAAACCCCCACCTAAACCCCAGGCCCTAGACCCTGCATGAGGGTGTCCAGTTTGACCCTCGAAGGCACCGAAGGCGACAACGGCCACTAAAGCATCGCCGAAAGCTGGGGCCCTCGGACAATCACTGGTTTAAGGCTCAGGGTTTAGGGTTCATGATGTTGGGTTTCGGGATTCGGATATAGGGTCTGGTTGGTATAGGGGCCCTAATAATTACCTTTTTTTTGTGTTTTTTTTTTGGGGGGGGGGGGACTCCTTTTTATAATTATACTATAATGGGCACCAAAACCCTATTCTAATCCACAAGACCCATATAATAAAGGGTTTAGGGTTTAGAGTGTAAAGGGCGCGGCCCTCAGGCTGGCGTTGGCCAGCTGCATCCCCGATCCTTATTATGTACACATGCTTATGTATAGTCTTTGTGCATGTGTATGTATGCATGTGTGTACATATATATATATATATATATGTATACACACATACACATGCTTGAATACATATATGCATGCATGCATATGTATATATATATACCTGCAGTGCGGCACTTTCTGTATATATACATACACACACACTACACACATACCTTTGACGCCACAAGTTTAACCAACCTGTATAGAAACCCTTGCAAGCCAGACCGTGTATCGAATTGGTATGTATGTATGTATGTATGTATATATATATATGTATATGGCAGGGACCTTACCCGAACATGGTACACAATGGTTTTGTTGGGATTCCCGATGTGTCCCATCGGCATACTTGTGTGGGTCGATTCGATTGTTAGGTTCCTAACGTTTGCTTCGCGGAGGTGGGGACCCCGCTGGTGCAGGATGCTTTTCAGGATTAGCTGGATTGCTTGACTGGCCATTTGGAATCGCTTACAGTTTGGGGGGTTTAGGGTTCCAACAAGAAGACCGCCAGACTTCTGGAGACCCAACGGAAAGCCATCGCACCGACCTGAGAGGAAGCAGGGAATGGTATGGGAGTTTCCGAAAACAGGGGACCCTAAGATAGTACCCTAAATAGTAGAATCCTCACTTATCATAAGGACCCCAAAATAAATTAGGTTCTTCCAGTTTCGGAAACTCCGATATCGGGTCGCCGCAGCCTTCGACTTTGTTGCTGTCGCCGCTGTTGGGGGATTCTGATCTGCGGGCCCCTAAGGGGTACCCATAGGATATATGATATATAGCCGGTAGGTATACAACCCTAAGGCTCCATGTACCCTTATAGTAGATACTTAGGCCTTAAAGTACCTATATAGGGACCCCTTTTAAGGCTTAAGTATCTACTATAAAGCTACATGGAGCCTTTGGGCAAGGATCCCAGGGTTAAAAGCCCATACCAGGCCCATAGTTCCAACCGTAAAGTAGACCCCTCAAATCCTAAGCCCTATCTGAAGCCAAAACCCTACACCCTAAACCCCTAAACCCTAAACCCCTAAACCCCTAAACCCTTAAACCCCTGAACCCTAAACCCTAAACCCTTTAAACCCCTAAACCCCTAAACCCTAAACCCCTAAACCCATAAAGCCTAAACCCTAAACCGAAAACCTTGAGCTTTCGACCCCGAAGCCTGAATCCCGAACCCCGAGCCTTCAGCCAAAAAGCGGTTTCGGGGTTCAGGGTTCGGAGATCAAGCGGCAAGGCTTGCAGACAGGAACGCAGGGTTCAGGGGAGCCAGAGAGAAGACTGGGGTACACTGCACGAAATAGCAGGAGATACTTAGGGGTGCCTTATTTTGGGGTCCTTATAATAGGGATCCTACGATTTAGGGTACTATATTAGGGTCCCCAATTTTCGGAAACTCCCAACTAGCAGGATTTAATACGATTGCTAGCTGTACCCAGAGGCCCCAAAGTAGTTCCTTTTTGGGGTTCATATATAGAATCCTATAAGGTAACCCCAAAAAGGAACTACTTTGGGGCCTCTGGGTAGCCCTATGCAATGCTTGATTCAGGCCAACAGCATGTTCGCAATGGCCGGTGAGGCCTTGATGGAGGCCGGGGAGTGATCTTGTCATATCTTGGAAGGGTTTAGGGTTTAGGGTTTGTTTCGGGATGGTGTGCTTCCGAAGCCAGTCCGATGCGTTCAAGAAAATGTTGGCGGTGATCTTGGAGAATCCTACAGCCGAGCCCTTCTTCTTCTGTAATGCTTATGGTGGACTCGTAGAGGGAGTCCTCAACTATGGCTCCGCTTTAGCGAATTCATGTCAACAATTCTCTGCACAAACCGAGACATTGAACAACATAGAAGTCTTCCCAAACCAGCTGACGAATGATTACCAATACTATTTTGGGCCATTGGGGGTTCCTTATTATAACTATATAATGGGCTGCAAAACCCTGTTTCAATGATTAAGGCCCCTACTGTGGAGATGGGCCGCTTCTAGGTTAGGTTCGGCAAAGGGTCCATATTAACTCACATGTTATAGTATATACCTTGGCCTTAATGTCGTCCTGATTTAAGTACGTTGAGGGCCAAGTATATAGTTTATGCGCCTCTTAGGGCGATGCGTGTTGTTCGCATTATTCAGTTGACTTCTAGGAGAAGTTGTCCTCAAACCCAGACACCCTAAACCCTAAACTCTTAAAACCCTACACACCTAAACCCTAAACTCTTAAAACCCTACACACCTAAACCCTAAACTCTTAAAACCCTACACACCCTAAAACCTAAACTCTCAAAACCCTACACCCTAAACCCTAAACTCTTAAAACCCTACACACCTAAACCCTAAACTCTTAAAACCCTACACACCTAAACCCTAAACTCTTAAAACTCTACACACCCTAAACCCTAAACTCTTAAAACCCTACACACCCTAAACCCTAAACTCTTAAAACCCTACACACCCTAAACCCTAAACTCTTAAAGCCCTACACACCCTAAACCCTAAACTCTTAAAACCCTGCACACCCTAAACCCTAAACTCTTAAAACCCTACACACCCTAAACCCTAAACTCTTAAAACCCTACACACCCTAAACCCTAAACTCTTAAAACCCTACACACCCTAGACCCTAAACTCTTAAAACCCTACACACCCTAAACCCTAAACTCTTAAAACCCTGAACCTAAACCCTAAGCCCTTGGACCCTTACGGTCTCCCGCTCGACGATGGAAGGCGCCGAAAGCGACCGCCGCGACTGCCAAAGTCTCTGGGAAAGCCGGGGCTCTGAGAACAGCAGTGGCTTTCGTGTCGAGGGTTTAGGGTTCAGGGGCTAGGGCTCTGTGAGGGTGCTACAAGAGTTCTACAAGGGATCTATGAGGGTTTAGGGGTTCGAGGTTCAGGGATCAGAGTTCCAAGGTTCGGGGTTCCGGGTTAAGCCAAGTGTTGGGTTAGGGCTGAGGGTTTAGGGGTTTAGGGGTTTAGGGTTTAGGGCTTTAGGGTTTAGGGGTTAGGGCTGAGGGTTTAGGGGGGTTTAGGGTTTGGACTGGAGTTGAATTTCCGGTCTTCCTCAGCTATGCTTTACTCTTAAGACCCTTTCTTCATGTCGGGGGGGGGGGCGGGGTTAGTGATAGGGGGAAGCGATTATGCCGCAGTGTCGCAGGTTTCGCTTTTTGGCTTCACAGGTGTATGATCGGTGTATGTGCAGATGGAGCCACTTCCCCACAAAGATGGGAGACCCCACAGAAACAAACGTGGATGCACATCCGTTAACCTAGACTAGATTCCGGCCCTGCCAGAAACCCAACATGAACGTAACCTGCATACAGATTGCAATGACTACTCAGGCCAACAGCATGTTCGCATTGGCCGGTGAGGCTTTGATGGAGGCGGGGAAGTGTTGGATGTGGTGTACACCATGTTAGAACCGCAAACCCTAAACCCTATAGTGTCCTCTCAGCTCAGCGTGCGGTGCTCCAAGTAAAAGCCCTAAACCCCTTGAGCAATTTAGGGCAGAACCAAACCCCTAAACCCTAATCCCTTATAAACCCTAAACCCTAAACCCTAATCCCTAAACCCTAAACCGGCGGGTGAGGGAGTCTTCACGCCTTGGTCGCCGGGTGCCGCACGCAGCCTGACGGGATGCTTAGATGGCTAGTTCTCGAAATTTGGGTGCCTTTTTAGGAACCCCAAAGAAGGCAGTACAAGTATAACAGGGCACATAAAAGGGAACCGGAATGAGAGAATTACGCATATAGTGAATACTTTCAGCCAAAACGACCTATATAGAAATTCCTTCGAGGCCAAAGAGCATTATCGGAATATGCCCTTGGGTCCCGGGCCACTACACCCCCCCCC
>BGNK01000016.1:395260-452460 GCA_003297005.1 Symbiodinium sp. clade A Y106 | reverse complement strand
CCAGTCCCCCCCCAACGGCCACGCTCGGCCCGACCCCGGCCCACCCCCGGCACTGCTTCTTCACAGAGCGGAGCATCAGAGCAGGGACAGGGGTACCATAGACCTCTGTACCTCTGTAGAACATGGGATAGGAGAAAGGTTTCAGCCCTAAACCCGAAGCCCTGTGCCCTGAACCGTACGCCGCACACCCTAAACCCTAAACCCAACCCCCTAGATCTGCCGATGGTACCAGACAGTGGCTACAGTGCCCCTCAGATCGGCAGGCGAGCCCGAACTCCAACTGCCAAGCCTTTGGGGTTGAGAACTTCAGGGTTCAGGGTCTAGGGTTTACGGGCTTAGCGTTTAGGGCATACTTTAACCCCAAATGACTTACCCATTACTTGCCCTTCTGAAGTCTTACGCGTAAAAGGAAATCATACTAAGGAACCCTAAAAAGGTTGGCTTTATAATGCTTAATCTTTTTTATACAAGGAAATCGGGATCCCTAAATAGGAAGGCTTTAAGGCGTCTAGCTATACTTGAGCTCTGCACCTTAAAGGGTTTCCTGTGGAGTGAAAGCCCGTAGCCAAGTCTCAAAACCTCGAAACCCTGCAGTGGGAGTAGGGGTATATACTTCGGCCTTAAAAGTGGTCCTGGAAGGAAGCCTCAATCCCCTCAGCCCTATTTCTTAAGGCCTAAACACTAGTGCTTAACACCAGTTCCTATACCCTAAACCGTTGTCAAAGTCCAGAGGACATCGAAGAGATCGGCCCGGTGGTACAAGGAGGGATGACCGTGGAGGACGAGGACTGGAGCTCTTCCAAGACGTATCGTACAAGCATAATAATAATTCTTGTAGTAATAGTAGTAGTAGTAGTAGTAGTAGTAGTAGTAGTCGTAGTAGTCGTAGTCGTAGTAGTCGTAGTAGTAGTAGTAGTAGTAGCAGCAGGAGTAGGAGTAGGAGTAGGAGTAGGAGTCGGAGGCGGAGCCGGAGTGGTACTGGGAGTGGTAGTAGTAGTGGTAGTGGTACGGGTAGCGGTAGTGGTAGTGGTAGCGGTAGCGGCAGTGGTAGTGGTAGTGGTAGTGGTAGTGGCAGTGGTAGTGGTAGTAGTAGTAGTAGTAGTAGTAGTAGTAGCAGCAGTAGCAGTAGTAGGAGTAGTAGTAATAATAATTAAAGTAGAAGCAGCAGCAGTAGTAGTAGTAGTAGTAGTAGTAATAGCAGTAGTAGAAGTAGTAGTAGAAGTAGTCGTCGTCGTAGTAGTAGGAGAAGAAGTAGTAGTAGTAGTAGCAGGAGTAGTAGTAGTAGTAGTAGTAGTAGTAGTAGTAGTAAACAAAAGAAGTAGTAACAGTATCAATAACAACAGCAATAACAATCATGGTGATGATAACGGTCGTGTTAACCACAGCACAGTACTAATAACAATTTGAATAGCAACTGTTACTGTTGTATTACTGTAACACAACAATGACAGTACTGCTAATCATAAACGTAATGACAACAACAATAACAATAACAATATCAGTAACAGTAACAATAACATATGCTGGCAGCCGGCTTGATCCCTAGACCCTAGACACAGTGGTACACCGTGGATGACACAAGCCCTCCTAAGCCTAATCCTCCCAACCCTAAGTAGGGTTCGCAGAGCAGCTCACAAGGTATGTTGCTTGACACTTCATGGTTGTCAAATTAAGTGGGCTTGGGTATAAGGGTTGATGCGTCAGGGTGTCCTGTTCTTGCTTTTGATGTTTCTTGTTTAAACAATGAGTTTACGATGATCTCAGAACCGACACAAAACTATCCCCAGGACATGGCTTGAAGGTGCCTATACATGAACATAGTGCTCAGCATCGTACAGAGCCGAACGGCCACACCCTAAACTTGAAATCCTTCCGTAACGCTCCAGCTACAGGTTATTACCCACATCAAGTGGAAGCTAGAAAGTGGTTCGCCGAATCAGGAAAATCCCCCAAAACTTCCCTACCTTCTTTGCAGGACAGTAGCGAGGCGGAGTCTCCTAGGCCGAAGGGCCTACGGTTTAGGGTTTAGGGTTCAGGGTGTAGAGTTTAGGGCTTAGGGCTTTGGGTTTAGGGTTTAGGGGTCACCTGGAGTCTTTTGGGGCTTTCTCAGAGACTCCAATATCCCCTAATTGAAACATGCCTTATAGTAGGATCCCTAATATGTATGCTTTAAGCAGTATCCTTAATTAAGGGATCTTGGAGTCTGCGAGTTCTAGGGCTCCTTTAAGGCTTCATTATGCTTCATTTAAAGGATAGCTTCTTGTTCGGATTTGGGGTGCATGGGGTTAGCGTTAGGGCTCCGTTTGGGGATCTTGTAAGTAAGTGTTCATTCTGGCGAACCATACGGATTTCTTTAGGGGTGCTAGCTTTATGGGCTGAGAGACTCCTTACGCGTGTTCAGGGTCTCAAAATTGAAGGGGTTCCCTTGAGGGCGGTGGCCAGAAGGTGCACTAAACCACTAAACCCTAAACCCTTATCTGTGGTTCTATAAAGGGCCTTTGGGTTCGGGTCTGTTGGGCACCGGGCCGGCATTGCTGAGTGCCGTGCGTGCGAAGCGGTGTCTGCCTGGGGATCTCCGCTGGAATAACTGGATGTTGCAGATGTTAATAACGCTGAGCTTCCAGGGACCTTTTTGTTGGGTCCTTTAAGGGGTCTAGGGCCCTAACTATAAGGTCCTTGGAAGCATAGGACAAGTGTAGAAATAAGGGTTTACATAGGTTGTATCGGCGTTTATAGAGTTTAGTAGGGGTTGTACAGCATTTTAAAGTGTTGATAGGGGCTGTACAGGGTTCCGTCTGGGTTGCAATTACAGGTTTTAATGTCTGCATGCAGGGGCCCCTTATAAGTTCATGAGGGCACCGCAGGAACCTTATTCTAACTATTCAAGCTCCTAAACTGCACGGGATTCCCTAAACCCTAAACCCTAAACCCTAAACTAGACAGGAGTTGTGCAGGGTTTATACGAGCTTATGGAGCTTGGGGGGTGTTGAAAGGTAGGTTCAAGGCTGCTGGGTTCTGATCGCTTAGGATCTCATGCCCTTGGGGTATTGGGTTTGGGGGTGTGCTCTTCAGGATCCACGGATGTAGACTTCAGGGTTTTAGGGTTTGGGATTCAAGTACCTTAACATGAAACGGACCACATAAGTCTACCATACCTGAGCATGCACTCTCTGGGGAAGCATTGCTGCTTCTTCCACCCCAAAATACATTATCTTTGAGTCCTAAGTCCTCCCCGACTAAACTTTAATGCGCTGTTACATCGTCGAAGTCTTCCAAGGGAGCAATGCCTGCATCTTACCTTTGTGCACAAACTCACCCTAAGGGTCCATGTACCCAAATAGTATATACTTCGGCCTTAAAGTACTACCTATGCCGGTACATTGGGGCCAAAGTCTATACTATTTGGGCACATGGACCCACAGGGTCATGGAGACTTCAGTCGCTGATCGCTCGGATTGCGATCGAGGTCGGTCCCACACACAATGAAAGACATCATAGAACCGAGTCCACGTGGGAGGAGGGTCGGGGAGGGTCAAGGCTTCAGCATCGACCACTCCCAAGCGAAAGCCGCGATATGCTATGATTGGGGTTTAGGATTTACGGCTTAAGGTCTCCCCTGGCAACATGCTGCAATACAACCTCAAAGACTAGTGGCGCACAGTAAAAACCTCCGCATCGATTGTAAAGGCCTCGAATCCATCAGTAGTTGTCGCTTCCCGCATATAGGAGTCATTGGAGACGTGGGTTCATGATTGCACAATCTCGAGAATCGTATCATGAGGGTTGAGGAGGTTCCGAAGATGGGGGACCGCAACGGTGGACACTGATGGAGGATCTTCACAACAAGGCCCAAGAAAGCTTCAGTGCTGGCCCAGCCGGCACATGCTGTGAAGCAGCTTTGGTTCGACTATCGGCAGCAGAGCTCCATGCCGACTGCCGACATAAGCGTGTCCCCCTAAACCCTAAACCCACACCGGAAGAATTCCATCAGGACCAGCACGTCACGACCGCCACGGTCGACGGTTCGAGCAAGAGACCACCAAGAGACACCAGGAGACCACCAGCAAACCACCAAGAAACACCAAGAGATCTAAAGCCTTTCACAGCCTGATAAAAGCAACTTCTAAAACCTCGTAAGCCCTGTTTAAACCCTCTAAACCCCTAAACCCCTAAACCCCAAACCCTAAACCCCTAAACCCTAAATCCTTAAATCCCAAACCGCAAGCCCTGTCTAAACCCCCCCCCCCCCAAAAAAAAAAAGGTTTTAATTCCTAAACCCTCTAGAAATGATTTAAACGTCCCTGGAGGCCGATGCTCCCGAAGGCCGCGGCGGCCGCCAAAGCGGCGGCCTCGGCGCCCAAGGCACCGCCGACGGCCACGGACGCCAAAAAGGCCGGGGGTTTTAGGGTAAGGGTGTTGGGTGTATAGGGTTTGGGGTTGAGGGTTTGGGGTGTAGGGTTGACAAGGGCTCCAGTTACATAAGTAGCGCGCTACAGGGTGACACAATCTGTGGTTGGTCAGGCCATAGAGGGGTCATCGGCTGTAGTGTTTCGGCTTCAGTACGCTAGGTTAGGGCTCACGGACGTTCAGTAGGGCTTGGGCAGGTGTTTATGGCAGAGGGCTTTTGGTATTTATGCATGGGGTCTGTTTTGGCCAAGAAGCGTCACAGTTTTTAGGGTTGCGACCCAAAGGCTCCACGTACCTTTATAGTAGATACTTAAGCCTTAAAGGGGTCCCTATATGGGTACTTTAAGGCCTAAGTATACAAATTCTGGGTACATGGCGCCTTAGGGCGAGTCTGGGTTCTAGGTGACGCAGAACAAGACAAATAAGGGTACTTTGGCTACCTTGGCTACCGATGGGTGGCCCAGAAATCAGGGTCCCAGGCTTCAGAGTTCAAGGCTTTGGCTAAAGCTTTTCAGTAGGCCCCCAAACCATAAAGGAACCCGTGTTTGCTTTTTTGTTTTTTTGCTGTTGGTGCTTTTTTGCTGTGGTGCTCCGGGCGGCGGGCAGCCAGTGAGTCAGTGAGCTCGCGCACCCACAGCAAAACAAAAACGTGCCTTGGACTCTGGATTTCTTTCTGCAGTGGATGCTCGGAGGCGGCGGGCAGCAAGTGAGTGAGTGAACTTGCCGCGCACCCGCAGCAAAAAAAAAAAAACGCGCTGCGCACCCGCAGCAAAAAAAAGGCGCCGGGCACACGCAGCCAAAAAGCACCCACAGCAAAAAATAAACACTCTTACCCAAACCATAAACCGTTTCATAGGCTTTTGTGCTGTTTAGTTATTGTTGATGAAGCGATGTGTAGAAGGGTTTCGTTGTTTCGAGGCCGTTTCGGACGGCTCTATACGAGTGGAATATGACATGCAAAGTCCTGTTCAATCCTTCCCACATCTAGTTGCCATTGCGTGGGGTCGGGGCATGGGTTCAGGGGACTGTTCTTCATCCCGGCGTCAAGCAGCCCAGCAGGTGCGGTCCATGTTTGGACGGAGCCTCAGTGCAAGTACGCAGACGCTTGAGTATTCTTTAAGTATGGTGCTCTTGCCAAAGCACGCAAATCATAGAATCCTTCTAGTTTTCAGAGAGATTGGAGCCTCACAGCACGATGCACGAGGGATTCAGGGTTTCCTGGACGAGTACGAGGTGAGTGGAATCTTTATAGACTAGAACTATAGATGTCGAGCTGTGCCGCTGACGGAGGTAGGAAGGGGACTTGCAGTGTTCATTTTTGAATTTTTGAAGGGCGGATGTACGCCCAAGTAAATACCTAAACCTAGGCCCCACTCGACTTCCTCGATAATGGTTTTCGGACCAAAACCACATGAAGGCACGGTTTAAGGTTTAGGATTCAGGGTTCAGGGTACTGCTTTGAGATTTGAGGGTGTTTGCTTTTGTCTTCGTAGCACTGGATTTTGAAAACGGAAGGCTTTTGTAGTACAGATGCCTGAGAACAGTATCCCATTCCAGTCCCTGTATATGCCCGAGAGATCTATTCTAATTATCAAGGCCTTTGTGATTTTCGTTCCAGGTCTCCAAAACCCAGGCTACACAAACAGCAGCTTAGTAGAGTATGCTAGCCGGAAGGCCACAACCTCCAATCCCAAATCCATACCCCAACTAGCCTAAACCCTCTAACCCTAAGGGTCCAAGTACCCAATGTTCATATACTCTCAAAAATAGTAACCTACATAACTACTATCCCAAGCCCGAGTACCTAATTATTGGGTCCTTTGGACCCTTAGGGTAATATTGTTACAAGCCAGGGTACCCTGGACACGAACCCTCGGCTTCCAAGGACCTTATAGTGCGGGCCCCTAGACCCCATAAGGGCCGGAGAAAAGGGTCCCCGAAAGCTTAGGGTAACCTTACTACCCTAAACCCGTAAACCGGTGCAGTGCACTTAAAAAAACCCGAACCCTAACCCGTAAACGCCTAAACCCTAAACCCTAAAACCCCAATCCCCTAAACCCTGAACCCTACATCCTAAGAAAGGTGAGTCTGACGAGGACGACGACGAGCCGACCCTGCCAAAGCCTGCTTGAGCTCCCAGCTGTTTGTGGTTGTTCAAGGGGCTTAGGGTTTCTGAAAGGGATCCTTAGGGGTTCCTCTTAGGGATCTATAAGGGATCTACAGGGTTTAGGGTTTGAAGGGATCCTTAAGGGGTTCCTATAAGGGATCTATAGGGTTTAGGGTTTCAGGGTTAGGGGTTTAGGATTTTAGGGCTTTGGGGCTTTAGGGTGGATTCAAAGCGCAGACTTTCATGTTTAACTAGCACTTCTGCTTTTGGATTTAGGGTTGAGGCGGTTTTGGGTTTAGGGTTTAGGGTTGAGGGTTGAGGGTTTAGGTTCTAGAGTTTCAGCAAGCGGGTTTTTAAACGGGGCTCAAGCAAACTGTTGGCTTCCAGTCAGTCGGTTGAACTAGGTTCCTGTGTATTACCCTTTTGCACTTTTAATTTATAGTGAACCCCATTATTATAGTAGAACCCAGAAAGTTGGAACATGGATTTAGGAGGATTCGTGCTAGGATCCCTTATACTTTACCTTAAGGGCATGAGGATAACTATGTTCCAACTTTCTGTATCCCACTATAAAACCGAATAGTTAGGAAAATGGTACCCTGATGATGAAGGGGCCGCTCAGGAACCTGGGCAAGTCTCTCCCGCACTTTGCATCAGGGCATTTGGATCCAGGTTTACGAATGTTCGGATTTCATGGGTTGGGGTTTGTGGATGTTGGGACTTTGGAGGTTCTTTAGCGGTATCTGAGATGCTTAATCCTCGCAGCCCTGGCATTGCATATACATGTCTGTATACATACATACAAATGTTGTATGCTTATATTCTTCGGCAGCTGCAGATATACGTGTGTATGAACCCTGAACCCTAAGCCCGAAACCGTACACCCTGAACCTTAAGCTGGACAGATAATAAGAATCCTGGTTCCGGTTGGTCTGCTTGTGTTGGGGCTTAGGTTTAAACGCAGTTTCGTGTATAGGACCTGAATAATTGGTAATACCCTGGTCTGCTGTGCTTTTAAGGCCCCCCATATTACTGTAGCCTTGGGTGGTGATATGCCCTCAGACATGATATTCTTGTCAAAATAAAGACTAAAAGCCTGAAGCTTGAACCCCAACCCTAGTCCCAACCCAGTTGCTTGCCTTGGGTTTCGGCTTGAGAGGGATGATGCCACTAAATTCTGACACCCGAACCTTAAAGCCTGAACCACCATAGCTTCGTAGCACGATGAATCCTGAGCCTGTTTGGGGCAGAACCACCAAGGAGTATTAGACATTTACATTCGCGCCATTAGCATGTATGTGAAGATGGCATGCCATATCGAGAAGCCCGATGTGTCTAAGGAGGCGCATGTATGCGCATCCCCTTCCCGTACGCACCGTGGGCTTCATTCTTGCTGCTACTATAACTACTGCTACCATGCTTCCGTTGATATGTTTAGTAATCAAGATGATGGAAATACTAAGAATACTATTTACTATTGTTGGTCCACAAAGCCTTAAAGCAAGTAGTTTTCCGGCCAGCATGTCCATCACAGTAAAAGTTGGACTGCTCAGTGGCAGGACAGCTTCTGTTACAGCAGGCTGGGAAGAACCGATGCGATCCCTAAGCCATCGAGCGCAGACTTGGCGTCGGAAAAGGGCGACTGGTGGATTCATCCGGGAGAGTTCTGGATGCATCCTCGACGCTCAAGGATGCTGAGCTTCAGAATGGTGACTCGTTGACCTTGCATATGCGCAGAGTTCAGATCCAGGCCTCCTTTGGCTCCTATTCTTGGGGACGACTCCGTCGTGACATGGGGTCGTGCTAGTCATGGTGGTGACAGCCGTGCTGTGCAAGATCAGCTAAGGAATGTGCAGCAAATCCAAGCCTCTGGTGGCGCTTTCGCTGCCATTCTGGCTGACGGATCCATCGTGACCTGGGGTGATGCTGGGTAAACTTGGTGGTGACTTTAGTGCGGTGCAGGACCAGCTGAAGAACGTGCAACACATTCAAGGCAATGACAGCGCTTTTGCTGCCATTCTTGGCGATGTCAGCAGATCCAAGCTACGTGTGGTGCTTGTGCAGCCGTTCTGGGTGATGGGTCCGTGGTGACCTGGGGTGATGCATTCGTTGGCGGTGACGGCAGCGGTGTGCAGGGCAAGCTCAAGAACGTGCAGCAGATCCAAGCATCCACGGGTGATTTTGCTGCCATTCTTGGAGATGGTTCTGTGGTGACCTGGGGCAGCGAAGCTGGTGACGGTAGTGCTGTTCAAGATCAGCTTCGCAATGTGAAGCAGATCCAGGCCTCTAATTGGTCTTTTGCAGCCATTCTTGAAGATGGGTTTGTCCTGACCTGGGGTGTGAATAGTGATGGCGGCGACAGCAGTGCTGTGCAAGATCAGCTGACGAATGTGAAGCAGGTCCAGGCCTCTCAGCATGCTTTTGCTGCCATTCTTGACGATGGCTCTGTCTTGACCTGGGGAGATGCAGCCTCCGGTGGTGACAGTAATGCCGTGCAGGGTCAGCTGCAGAATGTGCAACAGATCCAAGCCTCTGACGAAGCTTTCGCTGCCATTCTCAGTGATGGTACGGTGGTGACCTGGGGTAATGCTGACTTTGGTGGTGACAGCCGTGCGGTGCAGGACCAGCTAAAGAATGTGCAGCATATCCAAGCCACTGGCAGCTCTTTTGCCGCCGTTCTCGCAGACGGATCTGTTGTGACCTGGGGTGATGCTGATGCCAGCGGTGGCAGTAGCGCTGTGCTGGACCAGCTAAGGAGCTGAGTAGAAGCAGCAAGCAGGAGCTAAGCCGCTGTAGCTGCTTTTGACAAGTGCAAGTTTTCTGGCTGCAGCACAACACTAACCTTCGAAGGAACCCTGCTAGAACCCTTAAGGCCTTCAGGGGAATCTCTTTCAAGCGCTTTCAGGAGTTTGAGGCCCTAGAATTCGAAACAGTGGCGCCCTCCCTGGGCTCTTGTTAAAGGATTGAATTTATGTAACCACAATAATAAGGAACCATATTTTTTATTATAGATCCCCCTACGGAAACTTAAATTAGATCCCTTAACATCCCTTAGCAAGAACCCAGCTCCAGTTCGATCCCTGGTAGCCTTCGAGGCGGGCGGCGCCGTGCCTGTAGATCCCTTAGTTATAGGAACCCTTAAAGGAACACCCCATAGATCCCTTTCAAGGAACCCCTATAGATCCCTAAACCCTAAAACTCTAAAACCTCTTAAAGGAACCCCTATAGATCCCTTTAAAGGAACCCTAAAACCCTAAAACCTCAAGGCGGGCGGCGCCGCCCCGAGCTCCATCGCTCCGGTGGCGGCCTTGGGCAAAGCATCTGCTCCCCAGGCCCGGGGCTCTTTGTCGCTCTGGGGTTTAGGGGTTTAGAGGGTTTATTGAGGGTTTAGGGGCTTAGGGTTTAGGGGTTTAGGGGTCTAGAGGGTTTATTGAGGGTTTAGGGGCTTAGGGTTTAGGGTATAGGGTGCTCTGGGGTCTAGTATTTGGGGGCTTAGGGGTTGAGGGGTTTAGTAGGGTTCCTTTAGAGGGTTCCTTATAAGGGATACTATAACGGCTATTAGAAGTTCTGGGGTCTAGGGGTTTCGGGTAAAAAGTTCAATGAGGGTTCTATAAGGGATCTATGAGGGTTTAAGGTTTGGGAGTTTAGGGGTTTAGGATTTGGGGGCTTAGGGGTTCAGGGGTTGAGGGCTTTAGGGGTTGAGGGGTTTAGGGCTTAAGGGTAATGGGATCTATAAGGGTTCTAGAAGGGATCTATAAGGGTTTGTTCTATAAGGGTTCTAGAAAGGATAAAAAAGGGTTCGAACAGGGTTCTGGAAGGGATCTATAAGGGTTCTAGAAGGGTTCTAGAAGGGATCTTTTCGGGTTCTATAAGGGTTCTAGAAGGGTTCCAGAAGGGATCTATAAGGGTTCTATAAGGGGTCTAGAAGGGACCTATAAGGGTTCTATAAGGGTTCTAGAAGGGATCTATAAGGGTTCTATAAAGGGTTCTTCAAGGAATCTTTTTCGTTCTGGGGTTTAGGGGTATAGGATTCTATGAGGGTTCCATAAGGGATCTATGAGGGTTTAAGGTTTAGGAGTTTAGGGGTTTAGAGGTTAATGGGATCTATAAGGGTTCTAAGAACGGGCCTTAATAGAACAGGGTTCCTTTAAGGGATACTACAAGGGCTATTAGAAGTTATGGGGTCTAGGGGTTTAGGGTATAGGGTTCAATGAGGGTTTTAAGGGATCTATGAGGGTTTAAGGTTTGGGAGTTTAGAGGTTTAGGATTTGGGGGCTTAGGGGGTTTGGGTTTACGGGTTTAGGGGTTGAGGGGTTTAGGGTATAGCTGTCATGGGGTCTACAAGGGTTCTAGCAGGTATCTTGAAGGGTTCTCTAAAGGGTTCTGCAAGGAATCTTTGGGGTTTGGGGGGGTTTGGGGTTTAGGGTATGGGTCTAGGGGTTTAGTGGTTTAGGGGTTTAGGGTATGGCTTTAGGGGTTTAGTGGTTTAGGGTATAGGGTTTTGTGTTTGTTGGTGCAGCGTTTGTTTGGTTTCGTTTTCGCGTTTAGGGTTTTGTGATGATTGTTGTCGGTGTTTGGGTTGGTTGTGTTCTGCTCTGCTTTTCTCTTCCGGTTCATGCTGCTACATAGCCTGAAAGTACCTGTATCGGTTCTTTAAGGCCGGGATAGATGGGTGCATGTACCCTTGTGGGAAGATGAAGTGCTGGCAATGCGACCAATCAGGCTGTTTCGAGCTTCAAAGCAGGGTCTTGTAGGCTTGTCGGGTTTCAATTCAGGGTTTTGCAGGCTTATCCCCAAACCCCTAAATCCTAAACCCTTAAACCCTAAACTCCTAAACTAACCCCCTATCATTAGACAAGTTCGGCTTGGGACCGGGTTTGTTAATGGTTCGTAGTCAGGATGGAGACTTCGGAACTAGGACCTCTTTGGCCTTTTATCTTAGTATCTGAGTAGGTAACCTCTAACCATTTGGGGTTTATAGAATCCTACCTTAATTGAAAGGTTGATTTGTTGATGGCTAGGGTACGCAGCCCCCAAGCCGATAAGCTATGGTGTGGGATTGATTAGCATAGGCTTTGGGTGTGGGATTGGGCTCAGGGTTTAGAGTGGAGATCAGAATCAAGAATGAGGGTCTTGGGATTTGCAATGATTTAGAATCCTTCGGGCAAAGAAAACATTGGTTTCTGATCAGTCCTGCAGCACGTTTAGAAGCTGTACTGGCCTGGGAGTCCAACGTGCAAGACTTGCCATTTTCGTAAAGTGCGAGCCATACTGAGTAGCCATCAGAGGCAATAAATCGTGAATCCAAACCCCGCTGCACGCTAAACCCAAAACGCCACGCTGCCAGGCGATGCCAAAAGCATCTGGGCAGCGGGTACGAGAGATGACCACGTCGGGGGCCCAAGAGAGCGAGTGTGTGCTCTAGGACTCGGACTATCGACGGTATGGGCACATGGACCCTTAGGGAGGCTTACAGTTGAGGAGGCTACCATCAGAATTAGTTTTTTGGTACTTAAGCGGCTGAGCCCCTACTACTACACTCTTTCTTCTACGCTACCTTAATGACGACATGTACGGAACAATGGTTTATTGTTGAAGGTTCAAATACCCTCTTGGAATTCTTGTTCGTAATATAAAGGTATAGGGCCCCTCCCTTCCGGTAAACCCCAAGTTCAAACCCCCGAGACCGGAAAACCGAAAAGCTGGGAAGTTCAGTCTCAGAAGCTCGGGGTGTGATATAGGATTTAGGCGATTTAGGGTGAGCGCTAAAGATCGATAGGTGTTTAAGAGTTCTGGGTGGCCGGTGAATTTGTTCGATATTTGATTGGAAGAGGTTTGCGTAGAGGACATCGCACGTCATTCGTTTTCGGTTTCGATCTCCTGGTACGCTTCAGTACTGTCGCATCTGCAGGATTCCCTTCGCCTATTCGGGCTCCAAGTATCCCTTGATTTATCTTTTCCCGCGAGGGTCTGATATCAAACCCTAGACCCTGAAGCCTTAAACCCTGGTACTAGAACCTGAACCCTGAGCCTCCATGTACCCAGATAGTATATGCTTTGGCCCCGAGTTACCCACATATGGACTACTTTGAAGCCAAAGTATACACCACTACTATTTGGGCACATGGACCCTTAGGAAAAATGCACCACAAGAAGCCCCAGCCTGGCACTTCTTATGCCCCTGCCTCGGATCTCACATCCGGATCTGTATGGTGTGATTTTCTAAGGCTGAACAGCGACGATGAGGACGGCATGGGCTCAGCTTGCTGTCTGCACTCCATCGCCCAGATATAGTCATTGTAGCTTAATTTCAGTTACTATGAATCATAGTAAAGTTTATAGTCATATTGTATTAGTGACATGTATGTTGTAGTAAGTATCGATATAGAACTGCGTATTAATCGTATAGACTGTTACAGGGTGGTGCAGTACGCAAAATTTAGGGCTGCGGCCACATCGTGGCCCCTTACACTTCAACACTGCAGGGTTCAGGGTTTAGGGGTTTGGGGTATAGGGCTTTGGGGGGTTCGGGCTCGGGGGCCTAAAGGGTTTAGGGGGTATTTCCATCTCAGCCCTCAGTGCCAAAGACATGCCTGCTAGGGAAGCCTGCTTTAAAAATTTAGGGGCTCATGAGCTAGGACCTAGAGTAGGCCCTTATTCCTTTTTTTTAGGGTTCAGGTTCCCTTATATATAAGCCCCTTTAGCCCAAAAAGGACACCTTTTTTATTCCTAGGATACTCTTGGGTCTAGTGAGGCAACAGAGACACATAAACCCAGATCAAAGATCCGGTTTTGAGGCTTCGGTCCTAAACCCTGGACTTTCGACCACCCGAAACCGTAAACAGTTGCAAACCCCAGACCCTTAAACCCACTAAGCATTAATTAACCCTTAAAGCCTCAATGCAGTGTTGCCTCCGGGGTTCAGGTTCGAGCCCTGTTGCAGGTGTCAGTAGGGTTTAGAGTTGAGAGTTTACGGTGACAGTGCAGTATATGCAGGGTCTAAGGTGGTTGTAGGGTGTCGGATTTGTTTGGAATTCTTGGCAAGGTCCTTCAAGAAGTGTTAGCTGCTGTTTGTACGGGGTCACATGCGAGAAAAAACGGGTTGTATAAGGTCCAGGTAGGGTTCTTAAGGAGTTCAATTTAGGGCCAATCTTGGGCATAGATTTCACTCCAAGTTGATGTTTTCTGTCAGGACGACGTTGAAGACATGCTGCAGCAACACTTGGCGCGCGTACCTCGCTTGAACCGCAAGGCGTAAGTGTTCACGTATCTAAGTACATGGAGGATCGGGGGCTTAGCTAGTCGAGTTCTAAGAACGCCTGATAAGACTATCAGAGCCTATCCAGAACATTTTATAAACCACTTGCTAAGCTCCACATTACCCCGATCATTCTTACATGGCGAGAGTGCAAAATCCATCTCTCGCCCAACGTTGCAAAAAACCCGTCCAGGTCGAACCCTAAACAAGCCCCGAGAAACAACAAGGCAACGAGCCCACAACACAGCAACAACAACAGCCAATGTCATGCTTTTTCTGGAGTCCGCATAACCTATACCTGCTTTCGGGTTCCTCATTGTGATTTCTATGTGGGTGGTTGTTTTTTGTTCGGTCCCTTTTTAGGTCCTTAATATTCTACGGCACCTAATATTTAGGGTGCCCCAACGGGGGCCCTAATTTTGACAACCACCCATGTTACTGTAGAAGTTTGGGGTTAAGGTAGGACCCAGAGAGCAAGCCAAAGGCTCCGGCTCTGAAAACTTGGCTTTCGAGGGCTGGATCTTTGGGCTGGATATGGGAGTTTCCCAAAATTAGTGGCACCTTATTTTGGGGTCCTTGTAATAAGGATCCTGCTATTTAGGGGACTATATTAGGGTCCTCCCATATCGAAGCCTCAATGATTTAGTAAGGGTTTTGGGGGCTGTGTCATGGTCCAGATCTACATGCCCCTACAGTGTAACAGCATGACGTCGCCAAGCCTGGTCAACAAGGCTTGAGTTGGCTGCAGGGTTTAGGGTTCCAGGGTTCACCCATGCCACCTCGTATGAAGTAGCTAAGTAACCTCATAATGCCTTGGTAGGTCCACAGAGAGCCTCTTCTTAAACGTTAACTGTTGAAAGCCCTTAACCCTAAATCCCAAACCCTAAAGCCTAAACCCTAAACCCCAAGACCTAAACCCTAGACCCTAAGTGTTCTAAACCCCTCCCAGCTGTAAGCGACATGTTCACAAGGTGCCTGCAAAAGCCACGCCTCCGAGCCGAGGCTTTTCTTTCGTTGCTTCTGGTGGCTATCTCGGGAGTTTCTGCATGTATGCATGTATGCATGTATGCATGTATGTATGTATGTATGTACATATGTTTAACTATATATTATGTATACATATATAAACAGCATATATATATGTAGATGTTTAACTGATATATTTTCTGTCTGCCTCTCTACATGCCTACATACCTGCCTATCCCGTCTGTTTGTCTGCATGCCTGCCTCATTGTCTGTCTGCCTGCCGGGCTGTTGGTCTGTCTGTATGTCGGTCGAGCTGTCGATCACATATCTATGCAACTAAATATCTCTCCATCCATCCATCCATCCATCCATCCATCAATCCAGCCATCCATCCATCGATCTATCCATCTATCTGTTTATCTATCCAGCTATCGATCTATCTATCCATCCATCCATCCCTCCATCTATGTAGCCTTTTTGTCGGTCTGTCCCCTGTCCGACTGTCCGCATGTCGATCCGTCGTTCCCTCCTCGGTCCGTCTGCCCGTCGGTCCGGCCGTCCGTCCGTCTGTCGGTCGGGGTATGTATGTCTGTTCGTGTGTCTTTTTGTCACACCTGCGTATCTTTATTCGGCCTGTCTGCCTGCCTGACTGCCTAGCTGGTTGGCTGGCTGTCCGTCTGTGTGTCTGTCTACAGTCTATTATCTATCTATGTATAGTTGCATAAATACATGTATACACCTGTATGTATGTATACATGTGTGCAGCTTATAGTACACATGCACGCATACATGCCTACATGAAGGAGGTCAAACTTGATGGGGCCTGAGTGTTTCAACATTGCATGGTGTGGGGTTTAGGTTTGGCATACATAAATCAGGATAGGAGTGATTGGAGGATCTTGCGACATCTTAAGTAAGGCTTTAACTTATCTTTACTGGTGTGACACTGTGAAAAGTATCTGTAAGTATAGCTACCTTATATATGACTTATAACCCTAGTTACTAAGTCCCAAGATCCTTGAAGTGGTCTCCCGGTCAGGGTTTAAGCTGTTGTGGTTTCTTTGGGCACGTCAAGGTGCACAGGGTCATGAGCTTAAGGTTCGGGGCCAGAATTTAGGGTTTTACAGGGCCTGACATGTATTGCGCTACGGCTTAGCTGGCCTTGGGCTAGTATATGAAATGCTTTTCATTCTTCAGCCCGACGTTCTCAACGCTAAGCTTCCTAAGTACCGGAACGCACAACAAGCCGCAGCAAGAACCCACCAATGTTGAACACTCCAATGTAGGCCTCAGCCAACCCGACCGGATCAGCACTAGCCTTTTAGGTGTCGAGGTCTCGTAGTTCCGAGTTTTATTCGACGTGTGAGCCTGTTTGCAGTGCATGGTTTTCAAGGGGTCCAGCAATCTAACAAGCGCAAACTCACAGTGTCTCATATTCCCAAAGCCTACCAGCCAAGCAAATCTGTTGCTGAGGGTGTCGGATTTAGGTGGGTTTTCGGGCGTAGTTTTCAGGGCTCCCGCAGGTAGTTCCACTTCGTCATTGGCGAGGCCTGGGTATCAGACGGCAGCTATCGTGAACTGAAGCGTGCGCTAGCCTTCCATCCCAACGGACAGCTCACAAACCCGGAGCCGTACAGTCACTAGGACCCAGAGTAGGTCCTTATTCCCTGCTTTAGGGTTTAGGTTCTAACCCCCTTTAAACCAAGGCACCCTTATTGTTCCTCGGTTCCTCTTAAAATTAGGTCTAGGTCAGGCCGGGTCACATAATGGGCATGGGAGCTAGTAAGATATTGACCGGCATGGTCAGGTCACTCTAGTAAGTATATTTATGTTTGCGCATGTCCCTACTTGGAGTGTTTGTAGCTTATAACTTACAATAACCTGTAGAATTTGTGTTGAAAGTCTATGACACAACTGCAGAAAAAAACACAACACACCGACACAGAATTGTTACGACCTAACAAGTACTCGATGTTGGCCGGTGAGGGCCCCAGGGCGTAATGCCTTCTCCATGTGAGCCAAAGTCTCCAACACCCTTTAGGGTTCAAGTTTTAGGTTTTAGGGTTCAGGGGTTGGGGTTTAGTGTTGATGGATTAGGAGGGGCGGGGGTCAGCGGTTCAGCGCTAGCGGACGTTGAGTCTTGGAAGGTATTTCGCCGCAATTTGCTTCGCGACTTTCCGCCTGTTGCGGCATCGCTCATGGATGGATTGTCTCGGTGCGATTTCAAGGATGAGCTGTTCCACAGAATCGATTTCAAGGACGAGCTGTTCCGCAGAATCATTCCTTAGCACTACTGAGATTCGCTATCATCACTTGAGTCGGAGAAGGTGGCTGGCAACAGAACAGGATACGAAAGCAAAGAACACGAGCGCAGTTCTGACGGCGTTGGAGGAGCTCGTCGAGCTTTTCATCCTCCTGCTCGTTCAGAAACCAGGGGGTTCTGCTTCGGAGCCTGACGACCCCAGCCCTAACACCCGTCATGCAGCACTAAAGCTCGCACCCAAACCGAAGCCCTGAATTCAACAAGTCCGAACCGCTGCCTACAACTCCAAAAGTTCGGCACCAAAAACCCTCAATCCCGAATCAAAACCCCCAAGCTTTAAGCCTTTAATCAACCCCTTGTCCAGGACTTATACCCAGAAATCATAAAAAGGAACGAAAAAGGTAGGGTTTTCGAGGGTCCAGATATACTCTACCATGCTCTACATAGCACCGAAATCTTTGAGTGGTATGGTCTTGGTTGGGGCCACGAGAGTTGGAGATCTAGAAAGTTTTTCCTTGAGTTTCCATGTGCCCAAGCAGTATGTATTTTGGCCCCAAAGTACCTCTTTAGGGACTACCTCAAGGCCGAAGTTTTTACGATTTGGCACATGGACCCGTGAGGTCCTAATACATGGGCCTAAATAATTACCAACACTATATTGAATTTTTTGGGGTGATAGTATAATGTAGACCAAAACCTTATTCGAATTATTAATCCCCTAAACAAACACTGCCAGCATCATGAGAGAAGTTCTGAGCTTTGCGCATAGTTTTGTGGTGCCTACACACCTGAGCCCAAATTTAGCAGAGCTCTCAACGCCCCTACAAAACTCCTGACAAACACCCGTGGCCTAACCCTGGCAGTCCAGATAGCCCCAGTGTGGGTAATTAGGTAGAAGACTCTGCTTAGAGGTTCATGGGACTTAGTAACTATGGTTATAAATAATGCAACTATACTTATAATTGGTTATGACCCCCGTTAAGGTACGTATAACTGTACTTACTGTACTTACTAACTCCCATGAACCTTCAAGTAGACCCCAAACCCTAAACCACCATAGATCCCTTAGCGAACCCTTTAAAGAACCCCTCAAAGAACCCTTGAACTCTCCCCCCTAAACCCTAAACCTTAAACCTTAAACCCTAATCACTAGGTCCCACTGGCTCACAAGTCGGTTTCGAATCCTCGAGTAGACAAGGAAAATTTTCAGGCCTAAACCCAGAGACCCCAATATCCCTTAAGTACCTAAACCAAATAGCCTAAATTCATAATCAGTCTTATCGTTAAACAAACCCTAAACCCAAAAAATCATAAATCCACAACCCAATATCGAGCACTAGAACCACCCTCAGCCCTAGAACCTGAATCCATCAAGCTTTAACAATGCCAGGCCGCAAGGTGGCGCCAGCGCTCTCCCTGGCGCGGGCCTCCGGTTCTCAGGGTTCCGAGGCTTCTTCCTTTGTAGGGTCGTTTTATGGTTAAGGGTTTACTGCAGGGTTCAAGGTTGGCCATAAGGTTGAGGTTTAGGGTAGCAACCTGATTAAGAAACCTTGGGCCTTTATTAGGGTTCCGTATTTGAATCCTACTATTCTGGGGTTATAGGCCCAGGGTTTCTTAATCAGGTTCCTACATTAGGGTTTACTGTAGCGTTTCGGGTTTGCTGTAAGGTTCAGGGTTTGTTTAGGGGCAGGGTTTACTGTAGGGTTTGGTGTTCAGGGCTGGGTTTCTTTCAAGGGCTCGTCTGAGGGTTCTACAGGTTTCAGGCAGGAGGGGGGTTGTAGGGCTTTCGATTTTGTTTTTGTTGGTTCAGGGGCCATTTTGAGTGATGAGGGCTTGAAGTCATTACAGCGCGGGTTTTGCAGGTGGCGTCGCATTGTTTTCCGATGTGACTCCAGGGAAGTCATAGAGTTGTTATCCTAAACCCTCAACTTCTGTTTTGCTGATTTTACTGCTGTGGTGCAGGGTTAGGGCTAACAGATAGTTGGGCTGCTGTTCGGGTTTCAAAGCTCAAAACCCTTTTTGTGGATCCAAAAACCTACCGTTTGAAGGCTTAGACCCTGCAGTTGAAGGGTCATAACCTGCTACTTTGTGGGGTTGGGGGCTACAGTCTACAGGTAAACCCTAGGGGATTTTTGGTTCTGCCGATTGGCTTGCAGGGCTGAGGAGTTTTGGCAGCAGGGCTTTGAGGTAGAGCGGTCTGTTGTTTTGGGGTATCGGGTTTCAGAAACGGATGAGGTTTGAAGCAGAATTTGGAGGGTTGTTGTTCTCATGTCCAGCTAGATAGTTGAATCACAGGTGTGTGAGCATTTGCCGGTGGGGTCTTACTCTACATAAGGGTATATCGGTATATACTATTTGGGTCACAAATAATATATACTTTGCCTAAAGCAGTCCGTGTAGGTACTTCGGGGCCAAATTATATACTATTTTGGCACATGGATCCTTTGGAATAGGTGGAAACAGGTTAGTGCAGCGAGTAACACTGCTTTTTTTGGGGACATGTTCCCGCAAGATGTGTGGAGAAGCGAATTACATCTCTGCAGCTGAGTTAGCATTACAGTAGAAGCCAGAAAGTTGGAACATGGCTTTAGGAGGATTAGTGCTAGGATCCCTTATACTTTACCTTAAGGGCATGAGGATAATGATGTTCCAACTTTCTGGCTTCTACTATACTAGTTAGCATTCTATGTAAGAACCTTTCTAGCAGGAATTCTATCACACTGCGAGCCAGACCCTGATACGTGGAGGGTTTGGGTGTTGTCAGCGTTATTTGCGAGTGGGCATGAGTGACGTCACTACAGTCTACTTAAACCCATTTCGAGAGGGTTTAGGGTTTAGGGGTTCCGGGTTTAGGGCCCTACAAGAAAGAGAGATGCCTGGAGCATCTGCTAAGGCGTGGCAGAGTGTTGGTTGCTACCGTGCTGATGATGCGTTAGCCATCATGATCTTGATGACGGCTGTGGAGATGTAAAGGGTAGGGTTTATAGGGTTTAGGGTTTCTGAAGGGAGGGTGATAGGGTACTAGGGAAGCTTAGGGAGCACTGAGGAGAATCAGCAACTGTTGGATTATATGCCCCCCTTGAACCCAGAGACTCCCCCAATGTCCCTGAATTAAGGAATCTTCCTTAAATTATAGTAGGCTCCGTAATCTGATTTAAGGTATATATTCCTTAATTAAGGGGTGTTGGAGTCTCTGGGAACCTCCCTTTCTTAAGCATCCCATAAAGATGTGCCAGAGGATGACTAGCGCGAAAGCCGCTCTGGAGCTATTAGGGTTTAGGGTTTCGTAAGGGTTTAGGGTCTTGGGTTCTAGCAATGCATTTCCTGATGTCTCATGCCACATGTCCCTTTCGGTACGAGCGTTGTGTGTTGTTGTTTCACTTTTTGCTGTGGTGACCATCCCAAATGCTACCTGGGGATCCAAAACCTACTGTTTTAGGGGTTAGACTCCTCCAATTAAGGGGTCATAACCTACTATTTTGTAGGGTTTGGGGATACAGGCAACTCATGGAGCGAAGTCCACAACGGTCATGAACCGTAGACCCTCGCTCGAGGTATCGCTCCAAAAGCGAAGGCGGGCAGCTTGTTCAGGGCTTCGGTTCACGTTTGCGGCTGAGGGCTTGTCCCTATAAAGCCTTCCTCTTTACGATACTCTATATGGTTTCCTGATATAAGTCCCTACGAATGTAGGTTATTTGGGCTCCAGGAAGGGCTTTGTTAACATTAGCTCTAGGCAGCAAGTGCACGGACACGAGCTGCAACTATCAGGTCACGAACTCGACGTTCGGAGGAGGTTTCTACTGCCGTTACCGCCCCATCGATTTCACAAACGGGCAACCACGCTGTGAGCGCAATGGTGGTCATGGAACATACGTGTCAGCGAACACGGGCCTTTGAGGACGCCGCGCGGACAGAGCTCTCGACATCCCTGTTTGGACGGCCAGAAATTGGGGCTGGTCCGACCTGGAGCGGCGTCGATTACAGCAATGGCGTACCATCCCATGTCGCATCTGCAATCCGTCAGCGGTCGCCGTCAGTCCCGACAGTAATGGGTAGTTGTCAAATTAAGGTCCCTTTTTGTACCCAAAATAATAGGTGCCGTATTATAATAGGGACCCAAAAAGGGACCTTAATTTTGACAACCACCCCAATGGATTTGTTGCACCCTTTGGAATAATGGCCAAGAAATCCGGGAGTTGGCAGTTTGGGGCCGAGGATGAGGGTTTCCAACACAAGAATGCTTCGTAGTTTAGGTTTTGGTGTTTACAGGTTCTAGTGTTTTTATCGGGTTTACAATACCCTGATGCTTCTTACGGCGGACCCCTGGCGTGTGTTAGGGACTTATAGGCTTGTTTCCGAGCTTTATATGGGTGTTAAACTGTGATTATAAGGGTTCTATGGGCTCATAGTTTACATCGCCGATTAATACCTCCCCTCCCTAATTAGCAACGATTTATACAGGATCCTTTATACCTTTCGAGAGCGTTTTATGCCTGGGGCCTGAGTGACGCACAGATCCTTGGCTGGGGTTACGAACGTCTTGCAGCCCTGGAAGCGACGATGGGGAAGAAACCTATAACCCCTAAACCCCCTCCCCAAACCTCTAAACCCTAAACCCCAAACCTCTAAACCCTAAACCCGAAACTGCGAGTGCACCCAGTTCCGTGGAGACCTGCCGGTTTTTGTTGGAGATTCGTCGAAGGCATTCGCGGTTTTCAGTTACGGTTTAGGGTTAAGGGTTGTGTAGAGTTTCGGGGTTTGGCTGGCAAGGTGCTTCTTCGTGGTTTAGAATGTCGAGGCTTTGGGTGCTTAGTGCTTAGGTGCTTAGGTCTATAGGTGCTAGGGATTAGGAGTTTAGGTGTTGGGCTGGGGGCTGAGGGGTGTGCAATTGCGGGTTTGGGAGTTTAGGTCTCACGATGCCCAGTTGTTCCGGGTTTAGACATTTTGAGCTTGAGGTTTTGTTCTTGGAGTGTTTAAGTGTCGAGACATGGGTTCAGGGGCTACCTGGGGATCCCAAAACCTACTGGGACCTACTGTTTTAGGGGTTAGACCCTCCAATTAAGGGGTCATAACCTACTATTTTGTAGGGTTTGGGGATACAGGTATGGTTTCAGGTTCAGCATTCAGGGCTGAGGGTTGGAAAACCCCTCAGAGAATCGGGCTCGGGGCGAAGATTTCTCAGCATTCTCTTATTGCTTATGGCTCAAACGTTGCATGAAGCGTTTAGGTCGGGTCGGATGTTTGTGATTTAAGGTATGGGTATAGCGGTTGTTGGCAAGCAGCCAGGCGAACGCGCCGTTCGCCCACAATGAAGATGGTGGCCTGCGCAAGTTAAGCTTTGCTTGTTTTCTTTGAAGTGCGGATATACGTGCATGCGCTTCATTAGGTCTTTAACTTCACCCCCAGTTATTTTCCTGCAAATTCCACTGAGATCCTTTGAGCCGCCGTTGCCCAAAACGAAGCTGAACCTACTTGCAGTTACACTGAATAACATGCCGGTGGTTCTCTTACGACTAGTCCCGCGTGTCTTCCTTGTAAGGGCCTAGGCAACCCCAAAACTCTTTCTTGAAGGGCTCCACTATTGTGCTTTGTGTTTCTTGTAACCCACTGAAGAGAAATGGTTCTACGGGTAGAACGAACCTAAACCCTAAACCATAACAACCCTCAACCCCCAAGCAATTTCGGCTGTGCACACGATCATACCGAGGGTTTGGCTCTCAGATTCGAACACCGTTGGTTCGGCCCGAGTCGGCTGAAGGGTTTTGGGATAAACTTAGATCCCCAATACCTAACCTTGAATTTGGGGTTCTTATAATTTAGTGAAATAAGGAAAATTTAACCTTGTATTTCTGTGGCTTATTGGGGTAGTAAGTTCAATGGCGGATGCAGCAGCCTCGCTGAAGGCTTCAAATTTATGGTCTCTGCTTGGGGAGTTTAGATCCTATAAAGGGTCCAAGTATCATTATGGTATATACTTAGACCCCCCAAATACCCTATAAGTATATATACCATAATGATACTTGGACCGTTTGGAAAAGCCTGGAGCCTGGTAAACCCAAAGCAGCTATGACCCCAAAACATACTTGGAGGCTTGCGAGGCATAGTCCGGCCAGCAGCGTTTTCCCTTGGATGTTGAAGGGCTTACAGCTTTACAGTCAGGTGCAGTGCTCCTGAAACATACACCCAAACCCTAAGCCCTAAACCATTATAAACCCTAAACCTCTACCTGGAGTAGCCGAGGTACCCTGCAAAACGGGTATGACGCTAAAACTAGGTACATTTCTCGTGCCCTAAACTACAGGGATCATGGCTAGGTTTTCAGAATCGACCATGCAGGATTCTGCCCATCAGCAGTAAGCCTAACTCCTAGATACCTAAACCGTAAACCTCCAACAGGGTTTATAGGGTTTAGGCCACCCCGCTGCAGGGAGCGACTTCTCCGACAGTGGCTTTGGAGAAGATGAAGAGCTGCCAGATCTCAGCTCCTAATTGGCTAAAAGCCCTAAGGCTCCATGTACCCATACAGTATATACTTAGGCCTTTAAGTACCTATATAGGGACCCCTTTAAGGCTTAAGCAGCTACTATAAAGGTACATGGAGCCTTTGGGAATAGCTGCTGCTGGCTTAAGGGCTCCTAGACGGGTTCCTTCAAGGGTTCTACATAGGTACTGTAGGCGGTTAGGATTAAGGTTTTTATAGTTTAGGGTTTAGGGTGGATTTCTAGGGTTGAGGGTTTGGGGATCATAAAGCTTAAATTTCCTTTGCGCCGCTGGGGGGTGCATCATCGGCATTTTTTGCGCCCCTCGGCCCTCAAATCGTTGATTCAGTCCGGGCCGGTCTAGTTCAGGGGGGTCTAATACAAGGGTCTGATAGATGAGTAAGAGTATCCCACGTCAAACCCTCAAAGAGTATTTCTACTACAATGCCAATGGACCCTTCGCCTTCAGACCCGATTCTACTTACTCCTTAATACTACCCTAAGTTCACATCTACAATTTACTTTGGCCTTAAAGTAGTCCCTATATAGGTACTTTAGGACCAAAGTATATACTACTTGAGTACACGGACCCTTAGGGCTATTATCATTAGTATTAATTACTGTATTGTTATTAGTCTGCTGCATCGAGGGTTTGGTTCATTGGATACATCCTCAAAGAGTGTAGGGTTTAGGGTCCAGGGTTTAGGGTAGTTCTTGGTTTCATACTGGTAGCATCGAATATTATTGGGGCCGAATTAGTTGGTGACACTGTTCCTTTTGGCCTCGTGATATGAATACAGCGTAACATGCGTCGCCCAAGCCTTCTTCAATTCACACAGGCTTCTATATCATCGCGTATGCAACCCCATAAATGAAGCTCTATAAGAAACCTTTGTAAAACCCTACTCTGAGTAGCCAAAACAGGATTTAAGCCCCAGTGAAGCGGAGTCTTGAAGCTGGCAGTTGCAGATGTTGCCGGGTTTAGAGCAGTGGCCCCGACCTGTGGCAAAATGCAGAATTGTCCAGGCGGAAGCTGTGCAGCGCGTGTCAAGCCGCAAGCCAAACCTTGCAAGAATCGTGCAAGGCAAGCCTGTGACCCGGAACCGTACAAAATAGTAGGTTTTGACCCCTTAATTAGAGGGTCGAACCCTTAAAACGGTAGGTTATTGGATCCACAGGAGATTCTATCAACTCAGATAAACTCCTAATTACGCGGCCCAATAAACCACATGAGCCCCTCTACAACCCAATCAAATCCTTAAATCCTAGACCCTACACCCCAAACCCTAAACCCTAACAAACTCAATCAAATCCTTAAATCCTAGCCTGAAACCCCCAATGAAGGTTTAGACCTAGGCATCCAGGGGCCCGACGCCTTGACCAACCCTGGGATCCGAGCGCAAAACATAGAAAAGCCATTTAAGTACCTGTACTTAGCCCTAAACCCTTTTAGGGTTTAGGGTTTAGGACTTAGGGTTTAGGGTTTGAGTTTAGGGTTTGGGGTTTTAGGGTTTAGGGTTTAGGGCCATAATTTAGTGTATCTAGTCAACATCCTAAAAATGGGGTGGGGTATGAGCTTCTAGGTAAAGGCATCGATAACAGGAGCATGGTCAGGCTTGCAACCATGTAATTAATATGTAAGGACTTAATAGTTAGCTTAAGGCATATTCCTTGACTAGGGTGTAGGGTTGGCTTTCCAGGGAGCCTCAACCATCGAGAGATGCCAGAATCAGGCTGTTGCGAAACCAGTCCGATGATCCCATGCCTTGTTATACCGGTATGGAATGCCGTGATCTTCAAGACGAAGTCAAGTACATGCAACCGACAGAACATTTGTGTAGGCATACGGTAAGATAGGGGCTTAAATAATTACCAATTCTGTTTTGGGGCTTCCTTCTTGTAACTATATTATAATGGGCCCAAAACCCTATTCTAATGATTAACTCCCCTATTTTAGGCATACGGTAGACATGTTCACAGTTTGAAACCAGCTTCCAGCTTGCGACGTGAATTTGCTGTTGCACCTAAGTGCACAGGAGGAGGAGGCCTGCCACATTTAAGCAGCAAGTCTAATTCCCAAGAATCCCCAAGCCCTGGACCCTAATGTAGGGGCCTTGATAATTAGAATAGGGTTTGGCGGGGGTGTATCATACTATAAGTACCATAACGACCCCCCAAAATCCTATTCCAACTATTAAGGCTCCTACATTACCTAGGTCTCCATTGTAGTTCCTTTCCTTATGTCTTTGTGTTTATTTTGCAGTTTGTTATTCCAGGATCCTACTGTAGCCATACGGTTGGTGCACGACAAAAACGATCTACGACGGAGACTATACGTAGAGCTTTACCTGTATTCCTCCATGTGCACGGAATTGGACGAAGCCTTCTTCTGCCGGAGTCTTCCCGTATACTTCCAGCATGTAGAAAAATCTGAGTCCCCTGAGTTACCCCCTAAGTCCAAATGCTCGCAACCCTCTGAAACCGTAAACCTCTAAAACCTTGAAGCCTCAAAACCCGAAACGTGGACTTCTACAACCGGCTCGCAGAGAGCTTCCATCCGCAAGTTCGACAGTGACGAGACTTCCTGGCATGCATCTGAGAGAGTTGAGGGCTTTGGGAATGGACTCTTTTCGGCAGCTTTGTAGTAGTCTGTAATATCATAAGCTTTAAAGGGATGTGCATGGCGGGGCCGTATGAAGTTTAACTAATGAAATACAGACAGAAACCTGAATAATTTCAAGCCGGCTTTCATCAGGGTTCCTGATTACGCGTTGTCTTCAAGTTTTATTTCCTATAGTACCGTAAATAACATGGTAGAATCCCACGACCTATTCCAGCTATTTAAGGCCCCTACCCCTAAACCCGACCGTATATCATCCAGGAACCAAGGTCCTCCACATCCTGCACTAGTCTGGTGGGAGTTTAGAGTTCAGGGGTTTTAGGATTCAGGGTGCAGGGTTCAGGGTTTGGGGTTTGGGGGTTGTTGGGGCTTGTATGTGGTTGAGGATTTGGGGTTTTGCTGGAGCTGCGGTCCTGTATGTAGTACACGGTTTATAAGCTTAGCTCAGTGTAGGTGCCTCAATACTTCTGGTGCAATTGTTAGTCTACCATAGAAGCCTCCGTAGTTACCTATAGTAATTATGCCTTAGGGTTCCCTATCATCTTCAGGTATAAGATGCCAAGGCTTTAGTCGAGTAGTTGAGGCCCCTGTAGTTTTTCTAGCCGATTTCAGACTGTTGGGGACGAAATTGTTTTTCAACTGCTTTGGTCCCAGAGTTCAATTTGTACTCGGGACTACTACGAGGTCAAGGATTAGGATACAATTACAGGTTCATCGCTCTCAGCAGCGAAGTTACGGTTATAAATCAGGCAGCTATGCGAAACCTATAATTGCTGACGGCCCGAATATTGGTCGTACTTTCCGTGTGACTTGTTGTTTGGGGATTGAAGCTGCCTGAAGAAAAGCTGCGAGTTCACAGAGAACTCTCGCTAGCACCAGACTACTAGACTCCAAGCACAAATCTCACCTCTACATGTTCCAGGAAGGCTCAGACGAGCCGTGCTGCAGCATTGTGCGACAGTGAACAAAGGGGTGTTTAATTAGGGGTTTGTTTTGGGGGCCCCCGAAGCAAGGATTCTGCTACTTCAGGACTAGAATGACTAGAACGGGGTCCACTAGTTTATGAAATTCCAATTGCCCGAGACAGCTCGAGGTAAAGATTACTATGAACCCCTGACGCTTTGATATTGAACCAATAAGCTCTTTGAGCATGCAGTTGGGGTTCAGGGTTTGGGGACATTAAATCCCGTGCTGCTCCACTAGAGGGGTCTTACCCCTTCCAAGAAAGCCTCGGCCCAACAACTTACACTAAACTCCATACCCATAGCTTCGCGATAAACCCTACCAAGCCTACCCTGAACCCTAGCTCCATAGAACTAGGTCCATAGCAGTACCTAAACCTGCCCAAAGCTCCCTTAGACTTCTACAACTTCACTCCTTGCGTCTCGAATCGTCAAGCTGTACCCAAATAGTACATGATTTGATGCCAAAGTGCTTCTGACTACTTTAAGGCCAAAGTATATATATATATATGTAAATATATACATGTATATATATATATACTATTCGGGCACATGGACCCTTAGGATTGATCATGCTCGCGCAGTTCACGTGAGGTACATTCCCCTTGTTTGCAACATGCCCGCGACCTCAAACCCTGGACTTACTCACTTGGTGCGTGCGCGCGCGTGTGTGTGTGTGTGTGTGTGTGTGTGTGTGTGTGTGTGGTTTTATGTGTGTTTGCCTGCACAGGCGGACTTGATATGGGACCACGCGGCTTCTATTGTGGCCTAAACCCTGAGCCGGCCACCTTGTGAGGTCCCTGCTGATTAGCACCGATAAGACTTTACTTTAATAGATAACATGTACCAGTTTTGTTTGGTCATATCCCTTTTCTGGTGCACTGGTTAGTTTGAGTGCTTTAGGTTCTTTGTTTTAATGAAGGAAAGAGCAAAACGGAAGCTCTCCATGACAAAATCAGGAGCCGCAATCCGAATTCCTGCATCCTACACCTTAAACCTGGAACTCTAATTCCCTGCAGTTTAAAGTCCTCAGTCCCTTGACCACGAAGCCTGACATTTTGATGTCGCAATTTCGGAAAGCTGTTCGGTTCAATACCAAGCAGAAGCGCGACAACTCTTCCGACGCCCGTTTCTCTCCACCATGGCGTCTGTAGATGCGACCATGAAGGTGGTCTGGCAGCTGTAAGCTAATTTAGAAGCCAAAAAGTTGGAACATGCGTTAGTGTCAGGATTCTCTTAGCTTGGTATTAAACCCTAGGGCTCCAGGTACCAAAATAGTAGGTTACTGGAGTATATAATATTTTGTTAGTAACCTACTATTTAGGTCAGGTATGAGGACACTGATCTTTGAACTTTCTGGCTTCTCCTTGGGGGATTCAGTAGTTGTACTTGAGGACAGAATAGATCCGTGGTGGTCTGCAGTCTTGTGGTCTACAGCCACAATCAAGTTACATCATCACCAATTTTGGTTGTCTCTTGCAGACACCCCCAAACTTGTCTCGCATCACGTGCAAGCTTGTAGCTGTTTCACATTCAACCCTAAGCCCTGAACCCTAAAGCCTAAGCGCGATATATGGAAGCTGTTTACCCATTCTTTTCAGAATTGTGGCTAGGTCCAAGATATAGCAACCCTAAGGGTCATTGTACCCAAATTAATCGCACATACTTTGGCTTCAAAGTAGTCCCTGTGTGGGTACTTTGGGGCCATAGTATATAGTCTTTGGGTACCATGGACCCTTACCCTAAACCCTTATAGAATACTTATAGATCCCTTAAAGGAACCCTAAGGGTACCCTTAAAGGACCCCCAAACCAAAAAAAAACATAAAGAAACCCTATTTGGGTACATGGACCCTCAGGGTAATACAGTGCATAGAGCCGAGGATCCCCTTCCCGCCCGGTTTTAGAGTTTAGCGTTTAGGGTGTAGGGGTTTAGGGTCTAGGGTTTAGGGGTTTAGGGTCTAGGCTTTAAGGGTTTAGGGTCTAGGGTTTAGGGGCTTAGGGTCTAGGGTTTAGTGTTTAGGGTTAAGGGCCCCTTGAACTGTTCTCCGTGGGTTCCTCGAAGAGTTTCTAAAGAGGCTTTTTGTCGAGGCTTGTACGGTTTACATGAGTTTACCAGGGTTCTGCCGGGTCTACGTTTTTTTTTTTTTTTATCTAATTTGCACTTGTGGGGAGTCTTTTCCAGATCTTCCACAATCCCTCAATTAAGGAATATATAACATACGTATGGTAGGCATACTCCTTAATTAAGGACCAGACCAATTTGCTGCTGTGCAAGACACTGTCTGCTGTGGATCGAAGCGTGGGTCAGCTGGGATCACGAATCTCAGTACTGTGGGGGTCGAAGCACTCTACTCCAAGATGCTGGATGGAGACGGCCAAGCCACTTCTGTGAAACTGCAAGACTCCGACTGGGAAGAGACGACCGTGCGTGGCTTGAAACAGAAACTGTTGCAGCCGGAGACCTTCACTGCAAGAGCCACGCCTGCAAATGGTGTTTCACCTTTGGAAATATACGTACATGAATTCCGACGAACGAAATCGAGAGATCGTGTACCTCTTTGGACCTATTTGTGTGTTTCTTAGCATTTAAAATCTAGTGCGTATTGCGGAAATTCCCAGATCGGTCTTTATTGTCTATCGATTAATCCGACATCTTCCTAGATAGGACCTGACACCAAGACTGAGATAATTAGATCGTTTGGCTCGAAGCAGAAGCTCCAAAATCTCTCAATCACTACCAGGAGCCTCTGCAGAGTTGCCGTTGAAGTTAGCAGACGCTACAGAGTCTATCCCCACCTTTCAGAAACCAGGCAGCCTCATTTTGTTCCTGTCAGGCCATCAACGAGGCTTGCCGATCTAAAGGCGGCCACTACGCAACCTACAGTTGCAAGGCAGATGAGGGTGGCAAACCTGGAGCTGCAACCTAAACCCCTAGACCCTAAACCCCTAAACCCCTAAGCTCCTAAACCCCTAAACCCCGGGACGCTGAACCCCTAAACCCTAAACCCATCGACCTAGGGGCAGACGCACAAAGGAGTTCAAAAACAAAAAAAACCATCAACCTTGAAGGCACTGAGCCCGCGAATCCGAGAAGCCCTCAACTCCCGATCGAGGACCTCAGTTCTACGTCCTATAGCAGACCGGCCCAAAGTACCCATATAGGGACGACTCTAAAGCCAAAGTATGGACTATTTGGGTACAAGGTAAGCCCGGACATCCTAGGAAGATGCGAAATTTCGAAGTGGGACTTAACAACGATTCGGGGTTTTGGATTCATAGTTTTGTGTTCGGGGTTGAGGAGCCTGAAAAAGCGAGCGGTATGAGTGAGATTCTGGAAACGGTACAAGCAAACTGTATTCTTATACTAGAGAAACTCACGGTATGAGAACAATTCAATTCTGGTCAGATCTTGTAGGCCCGAGGTTGCCTACGAGTTTGTTGAGGAAACTTCCTTGCTTGGAGTTTTTGGATACTTCGCGCCCAGAGTGCACCCTGCGGTAAATGGGAGGTCAGGATTGGACTCGAATGTAGACTCCAAGTTGTGGAGGATCCTTGCGAAATAAATCCTGATTCCTCAAACCCTAAACCCTAAACCGTACCTCCCTTCTCCCCCCNCCCCCCAACCACTTCGGGCTTTGGGGATTGAACCTTCGGCCCAAACGCGTGGATTTTGGGTTTAGGGTCTGAGGGTTTAGAGTTTAAATCTGTGCCTTTCAACTCACCCGGCGACTTGCTCACGTAATATCGAGGATTAAGAATTAGAAACGGGTCTTCGGAAATCTGCTGCTATAAGTGCAGACGTGACTATCAGGGGATCCCTATAGTCCCTAAAACCCCAAACTCCCAGCGGTAGGGCTCGGGTTTCGAGGCTCATGACGTTATGTCCGAAAGAGCTCGACAAACCGATTTTCACACACCTTTGTCTTTTGGGAGGGGAGGGCTGTGCAGAATGTTGGTCCCCCTCTCTTGTGGAGGCTGGTCCGCGAGTGCCCATCCCAAAAAGGTCAATCTCAGGTAGACTGACGCCTTAGTTCGACTTTGAAATCCGAACATTTGCCCTCACGCCCCGAAACTTCACTTCCAGTTCTCAATCTCTCTCACACCCTGACGGCCCTAGGCCTGCAAATTCAAACCCAAAAGACGCACCTAGAAGCCTCAAAGCTTTTGAATAAAAGAAAACAGCCAAAACCCTAAACCCGCAACCCAAAACCCTAAAGCGCGAGCCCTGCACTAGGTGGTCTCCTGGGATGACGTCAGTCGCGGGACCGTTGGTGCTTTCGGCTTCATGCTTTCTCTGGCGTTCCTTTCAAAGTTCCTTTCCAGGGTTGCTTCCTTTCGGGGTTTGATTTTAAGCGGTTCCTTTAAGGGCTCCTCTAAGAAGGGTTCCATTTAGGGTTTCTACGGGGGTTCCTTTAAGGGTTCTATCAGGGTATTATAGGGAGTTTACAGTTTAAGGTTCGGGTATATAGGATTATTTAGTAGAGTATTGGCGAGTTAGTGTTTGAGATATGTTTGAATACTGTACCTATGCTTTCCCTCATTCGAGAATTAAGTTCCTGGACAAGAACCCTACCAGAAGCCCCAAATCCTACAAAATAGTCTTAGATAGTGAACGGGGGAACTTTGAACTTTTTGGCCTTATATATTAGCTCTATCTTCGAAAGTTTGAACTTTTTGGGGCCCGGTTGTTGAAGAAGAGAGTAGTAGGCTATAGTTACCCTGACTGGCCCTCAGAACAGTAGGATTTCGGTTCCATAGGTAATTTAAAGTTAGACCCAAGCCTCAGACCGGAAGACCCTTAAAGGGAACCTTATTACCCAGAGGGTCCATAGATACTGCTATTATGGAAGTAGGCCCTAGAAGACCATCCCCATTATGGTTTTGGGGAGCTACTTCCACAATGGTAGTGTATATGGACCCTCTGGGTTATAGACCTGAAGCTCTGAACCCCGTTATCATTTAGGGTTTAGGGGTTTAGGGTTTAGGGTTCACGATTCCATCCAAGGCGGCTCCTTGTCTTGCTGGGGAGCAAACATCACTGACACCTACCTCAAGAGCAAGATACTTGGCCGATTAGTTTTGGAGCTTTAGATGTTTAGGGTTTAGCTGGACGCGAAAGAACCTACAGTTTTAAGGACATATAACTATAACCCTAAACCCTAAACCACAATTGTAACAAGGAGCCATAAGCAGTCAGGTTGTTTGAGGTTGGGGTAGGGTTTAGCGGTGGAGGGCGTTTGAGTTTTGGAGTCGCTGAGCCAGAGGCTCTAATGCCCCCTTAATTAAAGAACATACCTTAAGCTAGAATAGGATGCCTATGATGATTTAAGGAATATTCCTTGATTGAGGGATATTGGAGTTTCTGGGAAGCTGGTTCTGTGAACCTCGAACTTGAGAGGCAGCCAAGTCTGACACCCTGCAGCACACGACACCCTACGTATGTCGTGATGAAATCTGAATCCGTGTTACCCTATGCTTCCAGGGACCTTATAAATTGGGTCCTTAAGGGGTCTAGGGCCCCAACTGCAAGGTCCTTGAAACCATGGGTTACAGAGCTTTAACTCCGAGCCAAAGGCATTGGCTTTAGGAGTTAGACAATTAGGTAAAGCCGGGACTAAGTGGAGCCATCATGGTTGATAGCTTCATGACGACCCTGCTCCATACGCGTGAGATACTCTGTCATTGCTTCACCATTGTGGGGTTTCCTAGTACTATGTTTTCCTAACATAAGTGGTTTAAAAAGGGAACCTTCAGGGTTCCTACAGGGGCAGTGTGTCTAGGGCTGCTCACTGTGTCTTTTACGGGCTTATTATGGGGAGAATTCCCCAACCGATGTGCTTGCTGTGGTTTAGGATTTCGGCTTGGCTACACCCTGAGCCCATGTGTCGAGTAAGAGGAAGTACTACTACCGATACTGCATTCGGTGGACCCTCTGTAGCTGAAGTAGCTGGGTTCGCCAAAGTCCGAGAATCCCTCGAGACAGAACCCTGCGCTTCTGGCTACGGAACCTTACGATGACTTTACCCGAAGGGTCCATGTGCTCAAATAGTATATCCTTTGGCCTTAAAGTAGTCCCTATATATGGGTGCTTTGGGGCTAAAGTACATACTACTTTGGTACATGGACCCTTAGGGTTAAGGAATGCGGCCAAGTTAAATAAGGCAAGTCACTATTTCCGGATTACAAGACCCGAGACGATACAAACTGGAAAGATGATTCAGCAGCTGTCGTGGCTTGCGAGGGCTTAGGCTCTCTTCAAGGCCAAGCCCATGTAAGAAGCGGCTTGAATTGTATCCCCTTCTTTGGCAGAACATTGGGTCAGACAATACGATACAGGAGTTGTCAATTGTTGCAACTCTGTCGCTCATACCCCTTGGCAAGTCCCGTATATTCCAAGCAAGCCTACCCAATGCCATGAACCACAACCGACGACTGCTTCGATCCTAAAGGTCTAGACTTAACCACAAAGACCTGAACTCTTGTCTTCATTCATTGCTGCCCTAAGCAGCTGACCTCACGTGGTTGCAGGAGTGGGGCGCGCCTTTTCACCGTACGCAGCGACAACTGGTGCCCTGGCTTGGAAGGTCAGTGCTCAGTTCTTACACTGTGTTGTCTGTGTTTGTCTGTTGTCATACACAATCCCCAGGAAGTTGCAGTAACTACCGTAATACACTCCCGAAGCAGTGTTTAGCAATGTGTTCAAAGCTGAGCACCCCCAAAACACAATAACAAATCCAAGCCCCCCCCCCCACCTTCCGAGAAAACGAAGCAGAAAACATCAGAAACTCAAACCCTGCAGTGCAGGCCTGTAAACCTAAACCCTACCCGAACTGAGGACTAATAAAAAGAAACCACAAGAAGGAATCCCAAAAGGGCAGGCTTTCTTATGGGGTTCAAGTAAACAATAATAATAAACATCCAAACCCGCCACGGACCCTAAACCATCAATCCCTGGACCCTGCGGTTTGGGGTTTCGGGTTCAGGGTGTTAAGGTTTAGGGGTTTGGGTTTAGAGGTTTGGGTTTAGGGTTTGTATCTAGTCGTACGGTTATCACCCATAACTCTTCTCTAATTGCTAGGGTTACGGTCCCTACATCAATAGTGGGTCCAGGTTTCAGAGCTCAGGGTTTAGGATTTAGGGCAGGTTCTGCTCAGTACCGTGTAGTTAAACTCAGGCATACGCTTAAATTCATTTCGAAAAGGTTTCCGAACTCGCGGGGCACCCCTATGAACCCCACGAGCTGTTCCAAAACCACTACGTATATGAAAATTATGAAAGACCATAGCAAGCTCATTTTCCAGAAGCTAACGGATCTTTTAAACCACTGTTTAAACAGACTTTACAGAACCCTAGCCAACTCTAGGTCAGGTTCTACTGCAGGCTGCTGAGTGGACCTCTGCGACATAGTCCCGTTGGGGTGCCCCAATACAGTCTTACATATAACATAATATTTCAGCTTTCCAGATTACATTGTTTCGCTTCCAAAGCTTACAACGGTACCTTCAACCAGGGGTTGCTACGAATTTCCCAAGTGCCCTTTGAACAGGTCCTTCCCAGATTAA
This sequence comes from Symbiodinium sp. clade A Y106, assembly GCA_003297005.1. NCBI lineage: Eukaryota > Dinophyceae > Suessiales > Symbiodiniaceae > Symbiodinium > Symbiodinium sp. clade A. Next base: position 417,834 of record BGNK01000016.1, on the reverse strand, counting down.
GCACGGTCTTCTTGATCAGGGGTATATATTTAGAGCCTTGTGTAATCTGTTTCAGAACCCCTGCGAATGCCTTGTAGAACACGTACAGAGATGTTAAACGCTATCTCAATTGTTTCGAGGTACACCGTATGCTCGAGGCAAACCTTGTGCACTCAAGCCCAAAGGCATACACCTAGCCTGCGATGTAGCATACACTTTGACTCTGAACTACTTATGCAGGAACCGCGAAACCGTCTAAGGCCCGAGTATAACTTTAAAAACACTTGGACCTTTAGGTTAGAACTAGAACTCATGCCGGTGAAATTGTCAACCTGAGAGAGTGGATCAGGGTACTTCGGAGTCCAGCATTTGCGGAACAGGGTGATAGGATTTAGAATTTAGGGCCGAGGGTCAGGGTTTGGTTTTTCTCCTGTGGCTTCGGACGCTGCGATGGATCTGTTATACTCTCCCTAGATGTGTAGACGACCTGCGAGGCCTTAAACCCGAAACCAAACTGCGCGTCAGGGCCGAGCTAGCATCCATGACTAGGTAGGGCTTTGGGACATTTTATATGTTCCCTTATTGGGCTTAAGAGGATCTTGTCTAGCAATATTTTTCAATAGCTTCCTAGACTGAGACCCTCCATCTACCCTCTATTAGACCCTAAACGCCCCTTATTTGGGACCATATATACCCCTATTTGAGGGTACAAGGAGGGTCCTGGTTTAAAAGCCCCACCTAGATGAAGGAGGCCTGAAGAGCGTTTGAGGTTTTACGGCTATATAAGGATTGCAGGTTTTTGCACTCTTGAGCTGAGTAAGGTGATGATTTTAGCGTGGTTCGACCAGTCAATGCTGTTTCAAGCTCAGGAACGAAAAGCTGGGGGTCGTCTCTGCAGATGAGGCCTGGCTCTGGACTCTGACTCCTGCACCCTAGAACCCGGTAGCAAGTCTGTGATATAGGGGCCTAAATAAGCAATACTATTTTGGTGGTTCCTTACGATTATCATAGTATTATGAGCTCAAAGCCCTATTCTAATTGTGAAGGCCCCTATATATTATAGAACCCTATTATAGATCCCTTATAGACCCCTTCAAGGATCCCTTTAAAGGGAGCCCGATTCTAATGATCAAGGCCCCTGCAGTAGCAAGTCTGTCCTCGGATACCAGAGCACTCAAAGCGTGATTTCTGGCACCAGAAGCTATGAGGGGCTTTCCGAAAATAGGGGACCATAATATGGGAGTTTCCGAAAATTAGGGATACCTTATTTTGGTGTCCTTATAATAAGGATCCTACTATTTAGGGTACTAGATTAGGGTCCCCTATTTTCGGAAACTCCCATATAGTGCCCCGGAATAGTAGGATCCTCGGGTCGAGGGATTTAGGGTTTAAGGTTTATGGGTTAGGGTTTAGGGAGTGTCCGAAAATAGGTGACCCTAAGTAGTACTAAATAGTAGGCTCCTTATTACAAGGACCCCAAAATTAGGTACATACCCCTAATTTTCGGAAACTTTAAACCCTTATAGAGCCGTTTGAAGGAGCCCTTATAGTACTCTTATAGTCCCCCCTAAACCCTAAACCCTAAACCCCTTTTAAAGGAACCCGAAGACGAATATAGTACCCTTATAGTAACCCTTTAAAGGAGCCCTAAGGTACCCCTAATTTTCGGAAACTCCCGTGAGGGTTGTGGACGGTCCAGGCTACGGGTCTTACGGCTTCAGGCTAAGGAGGTTTGGGTTAGGGGTTTAGGGTTCCTTTAAAGGCATCTATAGGGGTTCCTGTAAGGCTTCCTATAATTAAGGGATCTATAGGGTTTAGGGGTTTAGGGTTTAGGGGTTTACGGGTTTAGGGGTTTAGGGTTTAGGGTTCAGGGGTTTAGGGGTTTAGGGTTTAGGGTTTAGGGTTTAGAGGTTTAGAGGTTTATGGGTTTAGGGGTTAGGGGTTAGGGGTTTAGGGTTGAGGGCTCGGTCTGTGATCGGGTTAAAACTTGAAGGTTTAGGGACAGCATGTTTATTAGCAGGGCGTGGCAGTTTGTCAGAAGGTCTGTTTTCAAGAATTGAAGGTTTAGGGACAGTATGTTTTTATTGCAGGAAGTTGTGAGCAAATGTCAGCCCTTTCAGCCACCCTTCCCGGACAAAAAAACATCTCGGGCCTCTATCAAATCATGCCGTAAGCTGGTTTCTCGAGTTTCAATCTGAAGCGTCTACCTTGACCCTCAAAATCTATATCCCTAGACTTTAGCCTTAAAACCCTCTGAACCTAGATCCACAAGTCGAGCTCTCAGAATTCGAACTCTCACTCCGGACCATCAACTATATGGTCAGCAATGATCCTCTCCTAGAAAAGTAGGCTACCCTAAGGATCCATGTACCCTTTCGAGTATATTTTTTTCCGTAAAATGGTCACTATACGCGTACTTTAGCCTACAGTATTCTTTTGATAGTACTTGGGGCTTGCGGGAATGATCATTTCGTAGAAACGTACGTTAATGTACGGTATGACCCCAGAACTGTAGCGTACAACCGTCGGGATAGTAGGCTCCTTCTAACATCTTTGGGTACACTCCCTACAAAATCTTACAGGTTAACCTTTAGTTCCCTTCGAAACCGGACAACTACCAGGAGTCATTTTCAGGCCTGAGTATACAAGCACATGGACCCTGCAGCACCCTAAATCCTAAACCCTAAGCCTTAAGCCCCAAAGCCCTAAACCTAAACCTTAACGCTGACCCCTAAACCCTAAAGTCTCAGCCCTACACCTTTAACCAAAATCCTATTACCCTGAACCCTATAAACCCCTAAACCCTGAACCCTAAACCCCTAAACCCTCAATCTGCAGGTGACCGTGGTGGCCTCGCGCACCGGTGGCCCACTGCAGCCAGTGACTCTTCGGAGCGGGGGCTCTTGGGTAATTTTGGATTTGGGGGTTTAGGGCTTTGGGGTTTAGTGTTTGTTCGGTTTTAGTGTTTAGGCCTGTAGGGGTTTAGGCGTTAGGGATGAGGGCTCCTGGCTGATTACGGTGTTCCTTCGACGGCATACTATGGGCTCCTGATATAGGGGTTCCTGCCTTAATCAAGGGGTACTTTAAAGGTAGTGCAGGGTTCAGGATGGATGGTGTAGGGCTGCAGGGCCAACGGGTACGGGTTGGTACAGGGCGTATAGGGGCCTCAATTGAATAATGAACTGATAATTGGCGTCCCGGCGCATTATAGTCTTACAAAATCGAGTCTGATATCTTTTCAAAACCCCCGTTCTAGCCATTAACGCCTGCATGCTCTGGGGTTGTAGAAAGTCAGAATTTCAGGACTTTTATCAGTGACTTTAGGTCTGTGGGAGATCTGGGGGTTTAGGGCTTCCTGCGGCCCCAAACCCTACAAAATAGTAGGTTATGACCCCTTAATTAGAGGGTCCAACCCTTAAAACGGTAGGTTTTTGGATCCACAGGTTGTGATTGTGTTCAAGGATTTCGGCTACTGGCCGTAGGATTTGAAGGCTCAGAGAGAAGGGTGCCAGATGTTGGGCCTGCAATGCTTCAAGGCTTTTCTTAGGTGTTGGGGAAGGTTTTCTTTGATCCTCTAAACCCCTCAACCCTAAACCCTGAACCCCTAAACCCTAAACCCACTAAACCCTGAATCTTAAATTCCTAAACCCCAAACCCTAAACCCTATACCCCTAAACCCCTAGACCCCAAACTAGGTGAGGCTTTTAAAGCTTTTGAACCATATTAGTAAATTGGATCGTCTTAAGCCCAATAAGGGAAGATAAAAAATGTCCCAAAGCCTTACCCAGTAAACCTTAAACCCTAAACCCCTAAACCCCTGAACCCTAAACCCCTAAACCCCTAAACCCCCAAACCCCTAGACCCCTAAACCCCAAACCTCTAAACCCTAAACCCCTAAACCCCTAAACCCCTAGACCCCTAGAGCCCTAGAGCCCCTAAACCCTAAACCCTAGAGATCCCTTAATTATAGGAAGCCTTAAAGGAACCCCTATAGATCCCTTTAAAGGAACCCCTAGACCCCTAAACCCCAAACTTAGAAGGCTCTAGGGTTGCATCGGTTTTCGGCTCCAGGGCTTTCCGGGATTAGGGTTTAGGGTTTAGGGGTTTAGAGGTTTAGGGGTTTAGGGGTTTAGGGGTTTAGGGGTTTAGGGTTTAGAGGTTTAGAGGTTTAGGGGTTTAGGGGTTTAGGGTTTAGGGTTTGGGTTGCTTGTTGCATTTCCGTCGGTTTGGAAGATCGCAACAGGATTTCAGATTGTGGCGTTTGGGGTTGTTTCAAAACTTGGTGATCTGGGTGTGGGGCCAAGGGAGTAAGACCAAGTCGACTCAATATTGTGCTTTCTGGGCGGTTGCCAGGGGTTTTTTCCTCGGGGTCACACAGTGAGTGTCTACGGGAAGCAGTACAACTCGGGCTGCACTCGCATTGCCTTTGATCGGATAAAAACGGTTTAGGGTTTAGTGTTTTGAGGGTTTAGGGTCTAGGGTTCCGGGATGCGTTCTGTGAGGAGTTTGATGCCGTCGGATCGGGGTGGAGGGTCTCGGGCGTTGGGGGATTTGGGGTTTGAGGTTTAGGCTTAACCTGGGGATCCAAAACCCTACGGTTTTAAGGGTTCGACCCTCTAATTAAGGGATCATAACCTACTATTTTGTAGGGTTTGGGATCGTGCACAGGAATTTACTTAGGTCAGGTGCTAACTGTCTGACACCCTTCGGCCATGGGGCACAGGAATGCCATCGGCGCAGGTGAGGGACAGCTCAGCCATGCCGGCGGGGTCGAGGCGGCGGTCAGTCACGGGGGCTGGGGGGCGCAATAACAAGCTGACCTACGAGCAGATTGCGGAAATTGAGCGCAATCTGTCCGACGACTACCGCGCCCATAAGAAGGCGATGCACAAGGCCGGCGCTCGGGCGGCGCCAAGCGACGACCCAGGGGCAATCCGCCACCTGAGGCGATCGTCGCTGGCCGACGTGCTGACCATGGAGAGCCGGGCAAGGGCCGGCGAGACGGCGGCTATCTGAAGAACGCTTTTGACACCGAATCATGCAGGCCTTATTCCAAAAGGCAACCAGACGACCGCCGACTTTTTGCTGAAAAGTAACGCAACCACAAGCTCTTGACACAGGTACTGTTAGGGCTCATGCAGGGTTGTTTTTTTTCCCTGCCGCTGTGTAGTGAGATTGCCTTCACCTCTTTGCAGGAGCGTGTTACAGCAAATGGGCGGGTACGGTAGCTACGCCGGCCTGGAAGGACTTTGTGTGCTTGCTGGTTTAGGGTTTAGGGAGTTCCATAAGGGTTCAAGGTGCCGGAGATTTGGACGCATGTTTTTTGTTTCAGAGCTTGCGGTTAAGGGTTAAGGTCCAGTGTTTCGACTCAGATTCGAAGCTTCTAATGAATTGCTAACATTCTGCGGCTGGCAGAGGGGTCCTCGTGCTTGTATTTGATTATCATCTTCTAGGTCGGGCTTTGGGACATTTATATTTTCCCTTATTGGGCTTCAGAGGATCTTATTTACTAATATGCTTCAAAAGCAAAGCCCCACCTAGTCTTCATGGTGGTTGAAATTTATTTGAGTCTTTCAGTGTTAGGCTTGAGGAAGGTTGCGGGTATAGGCATAGGTAAGTTTGCATATAGACATAGATGAGTGGAGTATGGTATAGTATAGTGGAATATGGTATAGTATAGTCGAGTATGGTCTAGTATAGTATAGTAGAGTATAGTATAGTGATTGGCAGACGAGTCTAAGTCCACGAGTTTCTTCACACGTGAGGCTGCACCAAAGACCGAGCCAGGCTTCAACCGAAAACTTAAACCAGATTCACTAAACCCTAAACCGCTAACCTCCCTAAACCCTAAAACCTGAAGCCTATACCTACACTCAAGTCGTGTGCTTCATGAGCCCTATAGGAGCCCCACGAAGCTCGTGGAGAGCCTTACACCCCAAACGCCCAGGGTTTCAGAGACTCCAATGTCCCTTAATTAAGGAGTATTCCTTAAATCATTCCTTTTTTCGGATCCCAGTGGAATTTATACCTTATATTCCAGAATTAAGGGATATTGGAGTCTCTGGGTTTTGTGAAAGAGCAGGCAAAGAAGGGGCCTTTATGATTAGACTTGTGAAATGTTCGACGGTTCCCCTATGGGATTCTACTCAAAGGATGAGGGGAATTGGTAACTATAAAATAGGACTATGAGTAAAGGCTATTAAATTTATGTTCACTTATAGCCCCAATTAAGGTACTTATAGCTTCAGTAAGTCCCATGCTCCTCGAAATATTATTTGGTGCCACAATGCCCTAAACCCCTAAACCCTAAACCCCGAAACCCTAAAAACCCAACACCAAACTTTCCATTGGTCGCAGGACAGACCGACCTGTCGAACCGAAACTTAGACGCGCAGTGCTCCATCCGCTTCCAGACAACCTTCATTCCCGTGGAGGCTCGGTTTAGATACATTAGCTTTGTCGTAGCTGGATAATATTTTGCATGTTTATGGTTGCTTATGCCCAAGAGGGACCTCTCTTTTAAATACTATCCCGACCATGGACTAGTTAGGGCCATGCGGGTGTGCTGGTACAGGTGATATAGCAGCTAGGACAATTACCAATACTAGGCCTTATAGGGCTCCATTTTAGAATTCTACTATATGAATTGTGCCGCACCCCAAAACCGTATTCTGACCCATTCTTATTCGGAAGGCCCCTACAGCAGGGTTTGAGAAATCTGAACATCGGAGTCTCAGCGGGTGCTGCTTCGGCGACTTTCCATATCTTTTGCTTCTAGCTCCGGTTTTCTCTGAGGCTCCATGTAGCTATATTGTATGGGACATGGCCTTAAAGTACTTATATCAGAACCCTGCAAGCCTTAAGTATATACCATATAGGTACATGGATGCTCCTACCGGTCTGAACTGGGTCCAAGAACCTACTGTTTTACGGGGCATGCCTGAAAATAACGGGATCATGAACCCTAAGGGTCCCTATATAGGTACATTGGGCCCAAAGTATATACTATTTGCGTACATGGACCCTTAGGGGAGTAATAATCTACTATTTGTAGGTCGATGGGACTCCTGGAGGGTTTAGGACTTAAAGCTTGTAGGGTGCAGGGCGGGTTTACGGGACTTCGGCACGAAGTTTCGAAGTTTGCAGCGAAAACACAAAGACCCCAATAAATCCTAGGCCGGAGTTTGCGGTTCAGAATATCCTCAAGGACTGATGGGGAATCTGTGACTTTCGAACTCATCTCTGGGAGCCGCTATACGATAGTAGATGTAGATATGGACTAGGTATCATCAGGGACTGTTAGTGCGAGACCGTTCAGGCTCGTTGCATAATCATATTGAGACGTACTTGATTACGCCGTCTTCTCCATTACTCTTTCCATAAAACCCTCTATTCACCCGGCCCAAAGCCACAAAGTTAACTCCAAACTTTCAACTCCCATGCAGAAACGTAGACGTAAACCTTAAAGCACATGTGGAACTCCTTGCAACCCTCGTGCAGCTTCCTTATGAACCCTTGTTTAACTCAAATAACGAGGGTTTCGGGTTTAGGGCCCTGACACAATCTCATTAAACGATCCCCAAACCTCAATGACGAAATCTACCCTAAGAGGGTTTAGGTTCAAGTGCCATATAGGGCTTCATAGTACAACGGTATAGGGGAGTTAGGTCGTTAAGGAACGTGTCAGCAGGAATCCTCCGATGGCAAAGGAAAACTCGAGTTTGCGACAGAGGCGCTCTGCACAGAGTAGGAGAGGCTTAGGTGTGTGGGGTGAAGGTTTCGGGCTTTAAGTTTTCGGCATGTTTGGTTTGTTGTTCTTTTTCGTTTGAGGGCTGTTTCTTTTGGGTAGAGGGTGTAGGTTTTAGTTCCGATTCAGGGTTTAGGTTTGTCACATGCAAACGCTAACGGATGAAGTGAACTGGTTCTCCACTCTTGGTTGTTCAGGGTAAGTTGTCCGACATTGTAGCTTTAGCGTTTCGAGCAGTAACCCTAAACACTCACTAAACCCCAAACCCTACCTGTAGCCCCAAGCCCTAAAAGATAGCAGATTATGACGCTTAACTAACTAATTAATTAGAGGGTCCCATTTTCAGTAGGTGTTCGCTTCCACAGGAAAGCCTAAACTGGCCTGAACCATAGTATGTTGGATTTGCATCATAAAATATCAGCAATACCGATTCCCAGACCCCTAAACCTTAAGCCCAAAAATTAACCTGACCCCTAAACCTTGAGAACCTCCTAGACCCCCCAACTACCCTCTATTATACCCCAAATACCCACTATTGAGGACCATAGGGGCTCTATTGAAGGGTACTTGTGGGGGTCCGGGCCAGTCCAGGCGTACAACTACAACACCACCAGCGACTCCGATCCTCGCAACCTCGTGCTGCTCTGCACAAGCCAAGGTATGGCTGTGCAACAGGACGCTCGGTTTGGGGTTTAGGGTTTAGTTGGGGATACCCTGACCTGCGACCCCAAACCTTACGAAAGCCTTCAGAATGGTAGGTTTTTCGGTCCCAGTAGGGTTTCGGGCTAGGGTCTAAAAATTGGGCTTAGTGACCAGAGTGTGTGTAGTTATGAAGCTTACTGCTTTGTGATTTATGCTTTTGGCGGTTAGGTTGTGGGGATTGCTTAGGATTTCGGATTCAGAGAAGGAAGGAGGGCGTGTGGGGGAGTTGCACTTTCAGGATTCTTAAGAGGGCATGTTGTGACAAGAACTTTTGTGCTTGTAGGTCCTTATAGGTTGCTGCAGCTATTTGCAGCGCTTTTCAGAAGTGTTTCGCAATAAGGGATGTTAAACGTGTCTATCTACATCCTCAGGCCTTCTGTAGAAGGGTTTTGCGGCTTTGGGGTCGGGGATTTGGTGTTGCTTCAAAACTCTCTGGATTTGTTTGGGACCCTGAGTGATGTTGATGTTTATAGGGTGTGGGTGGGGGTGCTTCGGGATTTGACGGTCTGTTCGCGTTGAGGATGTACAGGCTACAACTGAGTTCCGTATACGTATCAGCTTTGCGAATATTAGTTTAAGCGCTTCGCATCGTCCGCCTCGGCCCAGCTGTAGTTGAAATAGCCGCTGTAGACGAGGGGAAGCGCCGCAAAAAGGCGAGCGCAATCAAGAAGGAGAGGGGCGGAAAAAGAAGGAGTCGGAGGGGGTGGGGGGTTGGGGGCCAGAACGGGTGGGCAGGGAAGGCTGTTTGCCGCCAGCAAGCCCAATAAGAGGTGGGGAAACAGGCCGGGAGTCCCTGTGAGAACCTCTGACCGAATCAACCGGGGCCGAGGCGAATTTATTCGACACCTAGAAGGTCCTAACCCTAAACCCTAAACCCTAAAAATGCAATGAGGTCTCCGAAGGCCATGACTATTTATGGTTTTGGGGATCTGACAGGGCATGGATGAGGGTTTACGTAGCAACGTATCAAGCTCTCCGGCACTGCCGCAAGGACGGGCGCGGCTCAAAGAAGCTTTTTCACCATGCTGCTTGCTGGAATTAGACATATCAGTTTATGCCAGACCCTTATAGGACCCTCTCAAGTTCTCGAACCCTGAAGCCCTAAAGCCCCAAAACCTGAATCCTAAACTGAAAGCGTACCTCTAGAGCATTGGGGCCCGGAGCCCTAACGTTCAGATCCCTGTAAACTTTCTTTCTAGAACCCTGAATCTAAATCCCAGTTCCCGACTGAGCGCCAGTTATCCTAAGCTCTAAATAAACCTTAAACCCTGAACCCTAGACTCAACCCGAAACCGAAAGCTCTGAACCCTAAACTCTGAATCCTGAAACTCCTTTAGCATTTGGAACCCTGACAGTCTGCTTGAACGGAACCCAAATAGCTAATAAGTCTCGATACAACCGCTAGAACCATGATAGGACCCTTATAAAGATCCCTTGAAGGACCCTACAACCATTAAGGCAGTGGAATCGAGTGGCAAGATCCATCGCTATTGGCTGGAAGCGGAAGAGAGCTCGCACAAGGCTGCTTTTGAAAGGGGGTGTTGAGGGTTACATTTCAGGGTTCCTTTCAATGGGTACCTTCCAGGGATCTAAACTAAAGGTTTGTCGATTTCGGGGGGTTTAGTGTCTCAGGGTTTAGGTCATTCCTTGGGATCCGAAACCCTACCGTTTAAAGGGTTCTACCCTCTAATTAAGGGGTCATAACCTACTATTTTGTAGGGTTTGGGGTCACAGGTTGTTTTTGTCGGGGGAGGGGGGCGGGGGGTTCTGGCTACTAGTGCTACGAAAAGCTTTCAGGAGTCACGTTTGGGTTTGTGAGGTTTATTTCGAATTCGGCTGGCGCCGAGTTTGTATCGTTGTGCCGTCTTTTGCCTCGGTGTCTTTCCGTATGCATGTACTCTAATACGGAATACCTAGCAGACCTAGCTGACCTAGCATAATGCAGAGTATGCATTTGCTTGACATACTCAGTGTAGAACCCTGATTAATGATACCCCTGATCTTCAAACGGGTTGTTGATGAGTAGGATTTCCTGGTACTGTTGCATCAAGCATGGCAGGTCTGTTCAAACTCCAGGGGCTTGATAGATGGCATGAAGTTCCAGGAAGTGTGCTTCCGAATGGCCCATGCTTTACAAGGGCCTTTGGAACAACACCTGTAGCGAATTGATAATGCTGTCGATGCTGGTTCCATACGGTTGCTGATAGAAATCCTGTATTACCTTAAGGACCCTAAACTATGGGAATTATGGTAAATTCCTTATTGGGGGTAATGCGGGATTTGTATCATCAACCGTAGTTCCTAGAGTTTAAACCTGTGGCAGCCGGACTTCCACGATAAGTGCTTGAGCTTCATGTGGCTTCAGCTAGTACGAAATATGCGGTCTTTGTACAGCTTAGACTGGCCCCCATGTAGGTAGTCTTGGCATATTTGGAGCATTGCAGGGTGCCGCCCAAATTCATTGCATCTGGCAGGCCTTAGAATCTCGACCCTAGACCCAGAGACTCCATTATCCTTTACTAAAGGAGTATACTTTAAGTTATAGTAGGATCCGTACTGTGATTTAAGGTTTTTTTCCTTAATTAAGGGATATTGGAGTCTCTAGGGACCAGTCGCAGATCTCTCCCCTAGAATCCCTATGAAGCATGGGCCGAAACGGTAAATCTTCGAGCCTTCTTCCGGGTTTGGATTCACACAGTTGATGATACAAATCCTGCATTACCCATCATAAGGAATATACCATAATGCCCATAGTCTAGGGTCATTAAGGTAATGCAGGATTGATATCATCGACCGTAACTTCGACAACGCTCCATATAATACTAGTTAAGTCGATAAGACCGGCATCAAACCGTGAGGAAGCCCTGATGAGAGAATTTTTAAGCTCCAATCTGTATATACTGCTTTCTGCCCTACCTATCCAGGAACCGCTGTAAACCCTAAACCCCTAGCACATGGGCCCGAAACCCTAAACCCTACTTGGAGGTTCATGGGACTTAGTAAGTACAGTTATAAGTACCTTAACTGGGGTTATAACCAATTATAAGTATAGTTACCCTGTTTATAATCATAGTTACTAAGTCCCATGAACCTCTAAGTATAAAAGTGACCTGAGCCATCCTAAACCCCACAAACCCTAAACCCAAAGCCCTCTAAGCCCTAAACCTTGAAGCCCGTGAAAGCCCCCCCTCGTGGAGTTGAGGAGCTCCGGGTCTGGTAAGTTGCTTTCGAGGCCCCTTCGGAGAGCCCAAATCCACCCGATGTATGAGCCTTTCCGGTTTGACATCTGGGGTTGAAGGTTTAGAGTTCATGGGGTTCGGCGTAGGGTCTAGACTTATGTGGGTCCGATATGGCTTTCCATGAGTCGTGTGTTGAAGTACTTTGCAGGATTTCGGGGTTCGTGTTCAACATCGAGCGCATCGTCATTCGGTTCGGGTTTATGCTTAGTAGCTGAGTGGATACACTTTACAGTTGGGAGCTTATATGAACTCAGCAACTAAGGGAACCTTAATGCAGCCGCTAAACCCCCTGATTACCCAAGCCGTCAATATATTAAGCCCCGAAAGCTCTTGGTTGAGAGGCGGTCGTTTGTGCAGAGAGCCCTGAACCCTAAACCGCAGCCTGAACATCCCAAGCCACCTCAAGCCGATAAGCTTGCGCAGCCTTCTGGGTTTGGGGTTTAGGGGTCTAGGGGTTTAGGGGTTTAGGTTTCAGGGTTTCAGGTTTAAGGTTTAAGGCTTAAGGCTTAAGGTTTAAGGTTTACTAGGTAGGGCTTTGGGACCTTTATTTTTCCCTTATTGGGCTTTAAAGAGGATCTTAGTTACCAAGATTTTTCAAAAGCTTTAAAAGCCCCACCTAGATAAGCTTGTGCAGGTTGGTGGTGAACAGCGGGAGACTGAAAAGGATCTGGTTTCGGGCCAGGGTTTTAATCTTCAGGTGGGGGCGTCTAGTGTTTACCTGTACATGGCTTCGTCTCCCGTCCCCTAGGCCTTGTCAAGTCTGGTAGTGTTGGTTTGCTTTTCCAGCCGCTGCTAAATGTAACGTCATACTTCTGGACAGGATTGGGGAGGACGGTCGCTTCTCAATCGTGCCTTTTTTGCTTCCGTGTGCGAAAGCCAGATTGATGTTTCGTGTTTGTCTTTCAATGGCTTATGGGTACTATAGGGGCTTCAATAATTCCCTATGCTATTTTGGGGCTTCCTTGTTATAGTTCTAGTATATTTTACCCGCAAAACCCTGTTACTGTTCTAACTATTGAGGCCTCTATTGTATATTTTAATCTACCGAACAACCTTTCTAATGGTTAAGGATCCTACATTTGCCTGGAGGGTTAGCCCGGGCATTCATCTGAACCACAGAATTTACACCTGAAGCCCCAGCCCTAAACCCTGCGCCCGGAGCCCTAAAATTGCCCTTCACCTCAAGCTCTAAACCAGAACCGTAAAGACATTACTTTTGCTAGGTAGGGCTGTGGGACATTTATATTTTCCCTTATTGGGCTTAAGAGGATCTTATTTACTAATATTTTGGCCTAGTTTTAGGGCTGAGGGTATCGGTATCGGGTTGTAGGGTCTCGTGTTCGCGAAGCCGGAACCCAGTAGCGGAATCTCCATGATTATGGTCCCTATTTGGGTCCCTATTAAAATACGGCACCTATTATTTAGGGGACCCAAAAAGGGATCCTCATTTTGACGACTACCCATGTAAAGGTTCACGCACAAATTACAAGTTAAAAGCACAGAGTTCGAGTGCCAGAAGTATCGGCCAGTACTGTACTTAGAAACCCCGGCAATAAATAATTCTTTGTAAGCAGAAGCTTGAAAACCCTAAATCCTGAAACCTAAGCCCTACACCCTAAGCGCTAGATGCACAGCGAATTCACCGAACTCTAATGGGCCCGAGTTCTAAGGACCCAGGCACAGAGCCCTCAATACGGTAGTATGATAAAACCCTATGCCCTAAACCCTAGACCCCCCAAGAACGTAGTTCCACAAACCCTAAACCCTGAAAAGTACCCTTCAATGGAGCTCTTATGGTCCTTAACAGTGGGTATTTCGGGTATGATAGTGGGTAGTTGGGGGGTGCTGGTAACGTAGTCCTGACTCTTGCAGGTTTCTTGCTCCCCCTTAAGGGTCTGAGTACCTAAGTTGATTCTCCTAAACAGAAACCTACAAAACTACTATCATGAACCCGAGTAGCTAATCATTGGGTCCTTTGGACCCTTCCCTAAGGCTCCATGTACCCATATAGTACATACTTAGGCCTTAAAGTACTCATATAGGGACCCCTTCAAGGCTTAAGTATCTACTCTAAAGGTACATGGAGCCTTTGGGCTTAGGGCCCCTTTAGAACAGATGCTCGGCCCCTGGAGGAGCGCGCCGAAGCCTTGGCTCGTGGTAAGGCGCCTTGTCTTCTCCTCTAGACCCAGAGGCTCCAATAGTCCTTACCTTGGGATCCAAAAACCTACCGTTTTAAGGGTTGGACCCTCTAATTCAGGGATCATAACCTACCATTTTGTAGGGTTTGGGGTCACAGGTATATACCTTAAACCACATGAGTTGTCCTACTATACTTTGACGTACATTCCTTACCTGCTTCCAAGGACTTCATAGTTAGGGAGGGCCCTAGATGCTTAAGGACCCAATACATAATCAGGTCCCTGGAAGCATAGGGTTAAATAAGGGATATTGGAGTCTCTGAATTCGTTCTTCGAGATTTGGAGGGGGGAGTGGGGCTTGGCCCGGGCGGGGGGGGGGTTTGGGCTCAGGGCTTGCGGCATTACGGGTTGAGGACTTCGGGTTCATGAGTTTAGGGCTTCCTCGAGGTCTGTGGACATTTGGACATTGACAGTTATCGGACAAGTGTTAGTCTCCTTTTCTTGGGTACATTTACCACAAGAGGTGGAAAATAACTTGCCTGTAAGATAGCTTGGGGCTCTGGGTTTTGAACCTTAAAACGCTGAAGCTTGAACTCCTGGGATCCTTATATACCTAATTAATATATATATATATATACATACTCTACTTGTACCCTTTAAGGTCCCTTAAAAGGGCTAAGGGCCCATACTACGGCCCATGGCTTCAACCTTAGAATCAGATATTACGATTGCCGGATTGTAGTATCTAGTTACTTGGAGGCTCAGGGCAACCGAAAAACAGAAACCTCCAACCCCATGAGACCCTACCCTAAACCCTATAAACCCTATAAGACCCTATAGTCGGAGATCTCTAAAGTGGTTTTCTCTAGCTCGTGTGTCCGTTTCACCCGGTGTGGGCCTGTAAGGCTATCCTGACGCGAATTTGGATTAATACACAACACCAGCAGCAAGAATTCCAAGAACCCAGAGACTCCAATATCCTTCAAGGGAGGAATATGCCGTAACTTATAGTAGATAGTAGGACTCCTCATATGATCTAAGGAGTGTTCCTTTTAAATTACGGGATGTTGGAGTCTCTGGGAAAGCAAGAATTCCAATAAGAAGGCCACTTCCAGCGTCATTGGCATCCGGGCCATGGGACAGCGCTTCAACGTGCTGATGACCATCCAGGCAGCGGGTTTGGCAACCACAAAACCCTGAGGGTTTAGGGTTGAGGGTTTAGGGTTTAACCCTAAAACCCTAAACCATAGAACAAAAAAACACTATCCCCCAAACCCTGAACACTAAACCCTGAGCCCTATAAACCCTGAAAACAAACAGCGACCGCAGCGTGAAGTTTCTGCATTCTTGTCTTCAAGGTCTCTAGGTTTCGGCGTGCGTCGGCTCTGTTTTAAACAACCTATTAAACTAAACCCAAAGCCCTCAATCCTAAACCCTGAGCCCTCAATCCTAAACCCTTATAAACCCTCAGTCCTAACCCTAAGGCTCTAAGGACTCATATATTAAGGCTTTTGGGCCCAAAGACCATACTATATAAGGCTTTTGGGCTATTCTGAGCCTTAGGGTAAGCCCGAAACCCTCAATCCTAAATCCTGAACCCTCAATCCTGAACTCGGGCCTGAAAAACACGTATCACAGCTTAGAATTTAAGAGTTTGGCGGTTTACCATAACACGGAACATACCACAATTCCCATACTTTGAGGTCCTTATTATAAGGTAATGCACGATTAAAATCATCAACAGTACCTAAATGCTCAGACCTTACCCCTTTTTCAGAATACCTAGTTTTGCAGCTAGGATTTGGTGTATAGAAAAGTAGTTACCCTGAAAAAGGGTAAGGTATGAGCCTACAGGTAGGGTTGAAGCTTAATAGATCGGGCTTATGGGTGCAGGGTTCCGGGTTCACGCTTGGGCTGCCAGAGTATCTACATTAGTCCTTGCCATGTACGAACCTCAACATACGCCTAGACGAAGCTCTTGGTAACCATGGGACGTTGGAGTGTGCCCGCGTGTGCATGTGTGCTAGTTACTAGTTAGACCCTGAACCCCTAAACCAAAGGGTCCCTAAACCGCAACCTGCTTTTTGTTAAGGCTTTCGAAGGTCCACGTCTGACTTGACCATGAACCAGGGCATGCTTTCTGAGTTCTGGATGTGACGTAGGGACGTGCTTCCTGTGACATCTCCTGTCCCTTGACAAGCTGGAGACTTCAAAAGTAAGCGTCTGTCATCTGCTGGCAACTGCTGGCGAAAACGCAAAGACAGCGTAAAACAGTCTTCTGTCCGGCATGGGCTGCACGTCCGATTGGGAAGTGCATTGACTTCTCTGCGAGCTGCCATGGGGAGAGAATTTGGCAACAAATTTCTTAATTACGGATATTGGAGTCTCTGGGAAGCTCTGAATCAATCCACCGTCTTCTACACCCCCAAAATCCGAAGCTTCTAGACGCTTTAGAGTTTAAAGCTGATGAATCTAGGAGCTGAATCAGAAACCCTGGGTCTTTAATTGGGGTTCCTTATATGGCTCTTGATATTCGGGGGTCAGAGGGCCGGGGTTTCTTAGTCAGGTTCCTACGTTACCCAAAGGGTCCATGTGCCCAATCGTAGATACTAAACTATTCATGGGTTTAGGGTTTACCTGTGGCCCCAAACCCTACAAAATAGTAGGTTATGACCCCTTAATTAGAGGGTCCAACCAAACCGGTAGGTGTTTGGATCATCCACAGGTAGAGTTTGACCACCCAGTAATTCCGTGAATTCCAAATCACCCGGTTCTCAATCGAAAGCCCGGTTTCAGCTCGGCGTAACCCGTATTTAACAGGCAACAAACCCGCATTTAACGCTGAAAAACTCCCTATAACTTCAGACCACGAGGCATGATTAGGGTTTAAGCTTCAGGGTTTGTCGACTTCCGAAACTTTCACCGCTCAGCTTTAATGAACCATTGAGCTGCGATCCTTCAACCCAACCCTCAACCCTACACCCCTAAACCTAGACCCTATAAACCCTAAACCCAAAACCCTCATTCAAGTTGATAGGTCCCTCTGCAGCAGCAACCTCGGCCACCACGTAGCGCCAAAGGTGGAGGCCAGACAGGGCTTTGGCCCCTTCGAATTACTGGCTTCATAAGGGCTCCTGCACAGGGGTGTAGGGCCTTGGGGTTTAGGGTTTAGGGTTAGGGTTGAGGGGTAAAGTTTAGGGTTCCTTTAAATTAAAGGTTCCATCAAAGGCTTCCGTAAGTTATGGGTGTGAACTACAAGACTAGAAATGGGCCGCCTTAGAAGAGTTTAGGGATTAGGGTTTCTGACTTGATAACCCTAGGGCTCCAAATCTGCAAATGGTGCCTTCTTCGGGCTTAGAGTCCTAAAGTCTTTTTTGGGAGTTTCCGAAAATGAGGGGTACCTTCTTTGGGGGTCCTTATAATAGGGATCCTACTATTTAGGGTACTACATTGGGGTCCCCTATTTTCGGAAACCCCCAATATAGACTTTAGGACTCTAGGCCCGCAGAAGGCACTATTTGTATAAGGACTCCGAAACAGATACCCTAACTTTCGGAAACTCCCACATAGTGCCTTCTTCGGGTCTAGAGTCCTAAAGGCTATATTGTTCCTACTTTGGGGCCATTGGGAGCACCCGGGGGTAAGGGCTGCTTTAGCTTTCATCATAGGGTTCTTTAACCCTAAACCCTAAACCCTTAAGGGTTTCATGATTGGGTTGTTTAAAGGTTTCATAATAGGGTTCTGTTCTTACCTTTGGTTAGTAGGGAATGGAGGAATGGGGTACAATTATAACTACTACTACTACCATTCTTCCATTCCCTACTAACCAAAGGTGGGTGTTATGGAGTTTAATTGCAATAGGTGTTTTTAGGGTTTAGGGGTTGGGCTGATGCGTTTTGTGGCCTGCGGTTTAAAGTTTAGCGATTTGGTTTCTGCTTTGCAGGCCTTCGACTGTGGTGTGGAAATTTCGTATCAGTCGAGTTCTCTACTGGAATTGTCACAGGGCTTGATGCTTTTTCTTCTCATCTGGTTGGAGACCAATAGAGAGGGAAAGAGAGACACCACAGGCATACAGACAGAGACAGAGTACGAGTGAGACAAAAAACAGCAAGGCATATAGGCAGACAGCCAAAGATGCAGGCATGCATTCGAGAAGGAGTGCGAGATAGAGACGGAGGGAGAGAGAGAGAGAGAGAGAGAGAGACGGATACAGGCAGACATCTTACAAGGAATCGCAGCTGAGAGAGGTCTCCTGGTCAGCGTAGTCGTCACATTTCGCATACTATTAGCACCCACTCGAGGTTCGTGGTCATGCTAGGTGCTGTGGCCCCCCAAACAAAGCTCAAAACCGAAAATCCCAGCCCTCCACTCGCGACCTTACGTTCGAAACCCGGAAACCCAACACACATCGTGAATGCAGGTTTCCTTGCGGGTCTTTCCCCCTTCTCGATGCTCAGCAGCAGCAATTACAGCTACGGTGGGGCCTCCGGCGCTGTGTTGGAGGATCTCAGGGTTAAGGGTTTTAGGGGTTTCGGGAGTTCCGTTCTCGTGTAAATGGCGGCTTTGTAAGACCCTAGACCCGAGACACAAGCCCGTAGATAGCGCTTAAGTGGTCAGTATTGAACACAGATATAGCGGGATTTGTAGTGGCTCTGCAGAGCTGCAGGGATCTATGGGATAAGCTGCTTAGGTTTCAGGCAGAAGAAGCTATACATCAATTTAGTGGACTAGCTCCACTAGAGCTTGATCGATTCATGACTGATTCGGGGTTTTGTGGTGCTCTCAGTGCTCTCGGGGTCCAGGTGCCCCCCTGAATGCACTTCCATAGGAACGTTTTCAGGCCAAAGTATGTACTGCATAGATATGCGGAAGCCTTGTATACCTAAACGCAAAACTGTACGAATGCAGGTTCATGGGACTTGGTAAGGAAGGTTCTACCCAGGGTAGCTACGTATACTGAAAATCAGTTTTCATCCCGGTTGAGGTACTTATAACTGTACTTACTAAGTCCCACGAACCTCCAAGTGACCGTATAGAACCCGTCTAGTACCCTGAAAGAGATCCTATAGAACCCCATATAGACCCCTTTATAGATCCTTTAAGGTTACCAAGTCCCAGGAACCTCTAAGTAAACCATCGAGCCTTGGGAAAACTTGCGGCTCAAGGCTCGAAGCGCCGGTGCCGGGCCTGCGGCATGTCATGGCCAGGTAAATTTGAAAGCCGACAGTTCGTTTCAAGGTCCCTCGAGCCTAGGCCCTAGGCCCTGAAACCCTAAACTTCAAACCCTAAACCCCAAGGCCCTAAGGTTTGAAGCCAAGAGCCTAAACCCCAAACTTTCTGTTCCCCGGCTGGCTTGGATCTGCTTGTGCTATCGTGGCGAGTTTCTTCAGGCGGTACGGTTTCTAATTAAAAACCAAACCCTGAACCCCAAGCCCCAAACCCTAATCAAACCCCAAGTCCTAAACCCTAAACTTGTAAAACGTACCAGTGGCACTGTCCAGGATGGTACCTTTCTCCTTCTTTCACCATAGCATGAAATCGAAGGCCGTTGGGCTTCGCATACATAGATAAGTATGTGTACGTAAAGAGATAGGTATAGATGTGGACATACACAGACAGATTGATGGATGAATAGATAGATGTACATACTCTCAAAATATATATATATATATATATGTATATATGGTACCCCCCCCTGTACCTACCCTTTTCCTGCTTTCCTGTTCAGGTACGGAACTCAGCAAGCCGATGCAGGTTTATGTCCTCCAGGGGCCACGGGCTGCAGTAAGATAAGATGGTGCTCGTATACATAGTACCAATCGTGCTCCTGTACACAGTCCCAAAACCGCACGGTCGCGATTGAAAATACCAATAAAAGCGTCATACAGGGAGCCAAAAACATTAGAAAAACCAATAAAAGTAACACACAAGGAGTTTAAAACATTGGACAAACCAATAACAGTGGCACGCAGGGAATCCAAAATGTTGGAAAACCCAATAAACACGTGCACAAGGAACTCAAAACATTGGAAACACCAATAAAAACCATAAAAGCCATGTTTTCAAACTATCTCCCTGGGTGGTGTCGCGCTTGGACATAGTTCGAAAATCATGGTGCTTATGGTTTGTATTGGTTTTCCAATGTTTTTGGCCTCTGAAACGCTGAAACATTGGAAAAACCAATAAAAACGATAAAAACCATGATTTTCAAACTATCGCCCGGGGGTGGTGTCGCGCCTGGACATAGTTTGACGATCATGGTTTGTATGTTTTTTTTTTGGTGTTTCCAATGTTTTTGGCTTCTGAAACTCGGAAACATTGGAAAAACCAATAAAAGTCACACACACACACAAGGAGTCCACAACATTGGAAAAACCAATAAAGGTGGCCATTTTGGAGCTTAAAGCATTGGATAAACCAATAAATGCAGCACACATGGAGCTTAAAAGGCTTAAAACATTGGAAAAACCAATAAAAGTAACACACAAGTATTTTTCGCGGCCGCCGCCTCCAATCAGCAGCTATCCCGTTCAGGTACCCCGCCTCCCAAGGCACCGTCGGTGGCAACCTCTTCGAATGAACCGCCAGCCCACATCAAGCAGGAGCCCATCGCGTTCAACTGCAAATTGTCGAGTTTGTCAGGTACGATCATTGACTTAGACAGTCCACCGGCAAAGGTTTCGCGCAGGAGCTCTGCGATCGACGTGCATTCCGGTGAGATCCTTGCAGAGCCTGTCCACATGCATCTCGCTGAGCCCGTCGGCCCGCCATCAGAAGCCCCATCACATGGTAGCCCTATGGATGTGATGGAAGAAGAACTACAGAGTTGCTTGAGGAGGAAATGGACAGGCTTGCGGAGGCAGACGAGGAAACATGATCTGTACAAATCCAATACGTCCGACGTCTAAGTAATCGTAGGCACACACTATGCACGAGATGCTCATGATTTATTCTGTAAAACTGCACGTAAAGAGTCTAGCAATGTCAGTTTTCCTAATCAAGAAGCAGATCACACTGCGTGTAGTATTTTGGTGTGATTGCTGTAGATGCTTGATGACCAGCCGCCTGGAGTAGCAAACCTATTCGCTTCCTTGCTACATCATATGCTGTTGTTCCTGTTATCCTCACCAATGCTTCTGCGACATTGCATCTTACTTGCACCTCCATGTTTTCATGACAATGCCTTGTTCTCAAGCAAACAGCCTGGCAAGTAACATCTTGTTGAGCTGCTCCGTAGCTTCTGTAGCTGACTGTGAGTACGCCAAGGGCAAAAACAGCCACTTCAATCCCTTTCCTGAACCGAAAAAGGGAGTGAGGCGTATGATCCAAAAGAAGCCGTCATGTAAACAGACTACATCTTGGATCCGCATCCCGTACGTCAAAGACACTACGCATGGTGGTTACATTCGAAAATAGCAGACAAAGTGGCGACGATCTATCCAGGAGCTCTTGCACGCTACCGATCGCGAGATTCTCAAGATCCTCATCGAAGACCGTCTTCTACCAGACTTGAACGGAGCAGCATGCCCTCATTGACAGCATGGAAAACTCAGTGCTCTCACCACCATCGGCGGGACGACATTCTCCGATATCGCTGCAACCGAAAGGGCTGCTAGCGATACTTTCTTCCTCAACACCTGCATCCCATCTTTACTGCCACAAAAGGACCCGAAGGCCATCCACTTCAAGTTTAAGCGGCTGCACTACTACTCCGTCTGCTCCACATGCCCAACTCGTCCATCCACATTTTGACGCACATCAACCACAAAGCATATTGAAGAAGATGAGCCGCAGTTTGATGATCACACGCATAGGCAATGTCCAGCAGGAGGAAAAGAAAATCAAATTCGGAGGGTGTCTCCGCGCATGGAAGGAGGTTGAGGCCGACGAGGCAACCTTCGACAAAAAAACTCTTACACCGGAGGAAGACATGCATGATGATGGCAAGCCTGTTCTTTGGGAACAGTGGGGTGCAATAGTTCAACGAGGCAATCCACAGGCCCTGGTCCTGACGAAGCTCAACCCGGCGATGACCGTTCCCAGAGCACCCGGTCCAAGGGCCATCAGGAAGGCCGATTGGAAGCCACTTGCCCGCCGACTCCTCATGAACCGCAACGTGATCTTACACACGGATTCAGCACGCTCTAACCGCATGAAACTGCCCGGAGTTGTCCATGATGCTGTGGTTCACAAAGAGCGCAAGGTCAAAAAGAACAACAAGTGGGTGTGGCTAAAGCCGACCGTCGTCCGAATTTCTAAGCATAAGCTCCCCGACGGTCGCAAGATTTCCTGCAAAGCAGGAACCCAAATCGTTGACCGAGCATGGAAGTTTATCAAGGAACGGCTGTGCAGGAATCAGCATGTGAAGGCATCATCTCTCATGCTCACAGCACAAATCCGCAGTGCTCAATACGAGTATTGGCATCGAAAGGATGACCTCTGGGTGTGCACGGGCGAGCCTGTGGCTCAGTACATGAAGGGCATTATCTAGCAGCATTGAGCGCATTTCTGCTTCGCGTATGTTCTACAGCTGTGCCGACCCTGTCCTGCTTCACACACACCGCGCGCTCGAAAGCATTGTGACAGAAAATAGATCAGTGTACCTGCTTTTCGTTGCATCACCGCTTGTGACATTGAGTTGCCTTGTGAGCGATCGGTTATTTACACGCTTCTGACCGCTTCTATCTGGCTGGCAGAGTCTGTGTAGTACGTCCATGTTCCCATCAATGCTCATGATGCATGTTCACGTCATGAAATCCTGTTTGAGAA